>JAYMSL010000237.1:0-29198 GCA_036897195.1 Plantago coronopus
GCGCGGCTTCCGCCCACAACACACACGTTTTCTCTCCAAGCGTGCACTCCGCACTACCCGAACTTGTGACCGAGCTTAACGTGATGTCGCATTGATCTCCAGTCAATCTCATTACGACTAAAATGAATTGATGACACTAAAATCACCAACACTAACTGTATTCAGTACAATGGTCTAGTAGATCTTGGCTTCACTGGCTTGCCTTTTACTTGGCAATGGAGGAATGTAAAACAAAGGTTGGACAGATTTTTTGTAAACTCGGCTTGGTTAGATAATTTTAGGGACTCACACATAGAGCACCTAATCAAAAGAGTGTCTGGTCATAGGCCTATCATGCTGTCGAGTAGTGTCATAAATTCTACCATGTTTGGTACTTTTCATTTTCATAACATGTGGCTTAACCACCCAGATTTTCTCCCTAGTATAGAACAGCACTGGAATATCCCAGCTAGGAATAGTGGGCTCAAGAAACTGGGGGAAAAACTGTTCAGACTCAAACAGTTTCTCAGAAATTGGAATAAAACTGTTTTTGGGAATGTTTTTGAAAGGATAAAAGAAAAGGAAAAAATTCTTGTTGAGGCTGGAGAAAAACTCCATATGAATAATAACTGTGATGCTAACCTTTCGGCTTTCCAAGATGCCTCATCCAATTTTCAGGAAAGTTTAGACATGGAAGAAGAGTATTGGAGACAAAAAGTTCACTGCTCATGGATCACTGAAGGGGAAAGGAATACTAAGTTATTTCATAACTTAGTTCAAAGAAGGAAAGCAAAGGCTAAAATATTTTCCATCAATCATCAGGGAAGGACCTGTTCTACTCAAGCTGATCTTAAATCTTCTGCTATAGATTACTTTCAGTCCATTCTCTCTGACAACATATCTATCACTGGCATACCCGTATTTGATAATATTCCAAGTCTGATTCTACTGATCAAAACAATGATTTGTGCAGGATACCAAACATGGAGGAACTGAAGAAGGTGGTTTTTGCCCTCAATACTGAGGCCTCAGCTGGCCCTGATGGATTTACTGCGAAGTTTTTCCAGGCTAGTTGGAACATTATCAAACATGACTTGTTGGAAGCAGTCTCTAACTTCTTTTCAGGTACCCCTCTACCTGTTGGAATTTCTGCTACTACTCTGGCCCTTATCCCTAAGAAAGATTTTCCTGTTACTTGGGCTGATTATAGACCAATAAGTCTATGCAATAATATTCATAAGATCCTTACTAGACTGCTAAATGATAGATTAGTAGATATATTGCCTGTGTTGATATCTGAGAATCAAAGTGGGTTCCTAAAGGGTAGACTTATCACTGATAACATATTACTGACCCAAGAACTTACTCAGTCTTTGAATGTGAAAACAAGAGGGGGGAATGTAATCATTAAGATGGACATGATGAAAGCCTATGATAGATTGAATTGGCAATTTCTGTATCAAATGTTGCATGCTTTTGGTTTCTCTAGAGAATGGATAGATTTGGTGAGCAGAACAATCAATAATAACCATTTTAGTGTTCTGGTGAATGGCGAACTAACTGGTTTCATTAAATCTGAACATGGGCTTAGGCAAGGAGACCCCCTGTCTCCAGCTCTTTTTGTCATTGCAGAGGAGTACCTTTCTAGCAGTCTTAATCAGTTGTTTGAATTTAACCCCTGTCTATACTTTGACACTAAAAAAGGTTTTTCTGTCAGCTATTTGGCATATGTTGATGACACTATCATCTTTTGCAAGGGGCTTAAACCTGCTCTTCAAAAAAAAATCAAATTTCTTAAGCACTATGAAGGCATTTCAGGTCAAAAAGTCAACTTTGAAAAAAGCAATATTTTTGCAGGTAAATATGCTAACAGTAGGATGATCCAGGCCCTTACTGGCTTTTCTCTTCAGGAGCTCCCATTTTCATATTTAGGTGCTCCTATAGCATTAGGTAAAAATAAGGTGCCTTTGTATACACCTCTGCTTGATAAAATCAAAAAAAAATCTTGGGTTGGAATGGGTTATACTTGTCTCAACGGGGTAGATTAACTTTGATCAAAAGTGTGCTATCTTCTATGCCTATATATCTCATACAGGTTACGAATCCTCCTCAATCTGTGCTGCATGAAATAGATAAACTGATATCTAGATTTTTTTGGGGAACTGGAGTGGAAAATAATCGAAAAAGGGTTCACTGGTCTAAATGGAATCCCTTATGTGTTCTTTGTTCTGAGGGTGGAATAGGAGTGAGAAGTTTGAATGACATGTGTAAAGCCTTTTCTGTTAAACTGTGGTTCAGGTTTAGGGCTCAAAGTTCATTATCGGCCAGATGCATGAGTATAAAATACTGTAAAAGGTCTTTTCCTGGAAACAATGTCATAAAGAATCAGGATTCGCAGATATGGAAAAGAATGCATAAAGTCAAAAATATTTTTCATGAAAATACTTTTTGGAAAGTAGGTCAAGGTCCTTGTTATTTTTGGTATGACAATTGGAACTACAATGGTCCTCTATCTCGGATTTCTGATGATCATAATCTCACTGACCAACTATTGCATGAGTTTGTTGAAAAAAATTACTGGTCTTGGGATAAACTTGTTGAATCACTTCCTAGGCATGTAGCAGCAGACATTTTCCTGAACTTTCCTGTCTCTGACCATGATATAACCATTCCCACATGGAAACTTGCTGTTAATGCGTCTTTCTCTACTAAATCTGCTTGGGAATTGGTTAGGTCATGAGCTCCTGTGAACAAGATGCTAGGTCGGTGTTGGCACAATAGGATCTTTCCCTCTATTTCCATATTCTGGTGGAAAGCTCTTCATAATTGGTTACCTGTAGATGAAAATATGCGTGTCAAAGGTCTAACTCTTGTGTCTAAATGTCAATGTTGCCAATCCCTTGAAACTCTTGATCATGTTTTAATGTCTAATCATGAATGTATAAAGGTGTGGGAATGGTTTTCTAACATTTTCCAAGTTCAGTTTAGGGGGCAGGAAACTTTAATCAGCAGATTCAGGTCTTGGACTAATTCATCTGATTTTTCTAATAAGGGGCACATCAGAGCATTTATCCCTATGCTTATAGGGTGGTATGCTTGGAAAGCTAGAAATGAATCTAAGTATGAAAACAAAAATGCCAAATCTGAAAACATGATTCATAATATTCTGGCTCACATTTCAAAAAGTCATCATGCTAGAGCATTTGAAAGTAATTTCTGGAAAGGGGACCTGCAAATAGCACACATGTGGCATCTTTCTTTCCCTCCTAAGATTCCTCTTCAGGTTTTACCAGTGTACTGGTACAAACCAGCTAGGGGATGGGTCAAAGTGAACACAGATGGGGCTTTCAGTAAAACTACGAACCTTGCTGCAGGAGGGGGGCTAATAAGGGATGAAGATGGGAGGATTCTTAAGGCCTTCCAATCCTTTTTAGGCCCTTATTCTGTGTTGCTGGCTGAACTTCATGGTATCCTCAGAGGCCTGCAACTCTGCTCTGACCTGCACCTTCAATGTGTGGAAATGGAAACTGACTCTCAAGTTGCTATAGCTCTCATTCAACAACCCCATAATCTTGGAAACTGGAAATACATTTCTGTGATGAGCAAAATTCATGTACTGATGTCTCAACTTACTGTAAAACTTGCTCATGTGTATAGAGAAGGAAACTCTGCAGCTGACTGGTTAGCTAATGATTCTCTGCTGCATCAAAGAATCTTGGTAATTTCTCAAAACAATCTGCCAATACCTGTGAGGAGGATAGCTTACACTGATAAGAATGGAATCCCTTATGTTAGAATAGGCAAAGATGCTTGTTAAATTCTACTTTTGTTTGTACAAGTCTGTTGATCTAGTGGTAAGGATAGGTGTGAATTTGGTAATTAGTGGGAACAAATGGGGTAATAGTTGGAGATTTTTTGGCGGATCTTTTATTGTGCGGTGTAATATCAGGAAGTCTTTGTTTTCCTGTAGTTCATTTCTGTCATAAAAAGGCAATAATAGCTGGGAAAAAAAAGAATAAAACAACAAAAAAAAGTGAAAAAAGAAAAGATCAAAAAAGCAGAAAAAGGAAAAAGAAAAATGATATAAAAAAAGCAGGGTATGGTAAAAGCCAAGAGACATACCAGTTCAGTGATATCAAACAAGTTTTGCGAGATTGTGACTTTGTTGATTATGTCAGGAAGCTAATTATTTTTTGCATCAGATGGTGCAAGGACAATTCCCTGGTTAGTGTGGCTTCTCATTCTAGGATATGTATTGCTGAGTACTTTAATATTCTCACCTATATTTCATGGCTTCGGTCTCTTCTGAACTAGCAGATCTTAGAGGATGTTCAAAGTATCATGATTTTTGTATAGCCAGGAGTACATGTATCATTTGCTAGGAGAATCAGGTTTGCAAGGTGTGGCTTAAACTTTTTAATCCTACGGTAGATTCTTGTACCTATGGGTTGAGATATGTCTATGAGTTTGAGAATAGCCATGTAGTAAGCAATATTGTTGGTCTGAAGATATACCAGGAAAAAGGCAATGTGGACTGTAGAAAAACAATAAAACAGTCCAGAAAAAAAAGAAGAAAAGGGCATGCAAAACAAAAAAAGATGCTCAAAAGCCAAGATAAAATTGTGTGACTGCAAAAAAAAGAGAAACCAGTTGGATCCTTTTATATCTCGTATGTTGTCATCTCAATTTGATAATTTCTGTCAAGGTGTTTGCATGAGAAAACAACTGTGGTCCAATGATGATTTTTGGCTCGATCATAAATATCAGGTATTTCAAGTAAGTAAGCTGCGGGGGGCTATCTTTTTGGGTGGGTTTGGCATGTTTGATTCTGATAATATGACAGTCATTTGGAAGCTGACTGAATATTATGTTGCTTTACATGCTGCATCATGTCTTATTAGTGATTACTAGCGGGGGTTTAGTATATGATGCATTCGGATTAGTGAGGTCCCTCCCCTCACTTGCACTATACACTTTATGTATACTTTTCGATATATGTATTTGGGTTGCCAGCCCTTTCTTGCATATCATATCATCATGCATCTCACCCCGTTTCTGCACACTACGTACTTTGACGATTTTCAGGTGACTGTAATTAGCAAATGGATATTTGGCAGTTTGTTTGTGAATAGTAAGAAGGTTGTGTGTTTTCATATATACTCACGCTTGATCATGGTGGCATCTTGAGTATTGTAAAACAGGTGAAAATGGGAAGTAAAAGAGCAATGGAGCATGGATGGAAGTGCGCTATGCGCGCCTTTTGCAGTAATACCAGCAACAAGCGCATGGCGTCAAACAAAGAGCGAAGGAAAAAAGGTGGGAGACAGAATATGGTCAAAGAGTGGGTCGGGAAAGAAACAATGATGTTGTGTAAAATGCTAATGTTGTACCTAAACTCTTATCAACCTTCATGATGGAGTTCGTTTGTATTATGCTAGGGTAGTAATGACTCTAGTATAAGTTATCATTTGGAAGTAAGTTGTAATGTTCTATTAGTTTATGACTATGGCTCATGCCATATGGTGTAAGCATGCTTTTTAATAATATAAGGAGATCCCTCCACTTTTTTTAAAAAAAAAATTTATGTTTGTGTTGTATGGTTTATATATAGTATATACAATACAATATATACATCACTTGATTTATAACATATAAAAATATTGACCGAAGAATACAAGTATAGCGCCGACAAATCTCAATAGATTATAATACATCTAAAAAGAATGTAGTGTACCATGAGTAAAACTTTTTCCCTTTTGAATGAGTGCGCCGGCAAACTCGCAAGAATGGGACAGGATATCGAGCAACTACACCTTTGGACGGAACATCCTGTCGTACTCCATTCCTGGTCCAACAGCTAGAAGCCTAGAACTATATATAGATAGAAGAAATATGGTGAATTGGCAGTGATATATATCCCGTTACTGCTTTCCTTGATAGGTTTAGCGTTTTGTATTTCTTCTTGAACAAAACAGAAAAAAGAAAAACTTTTCCCTTTCAAAAAGTTTAAATCATAATAACCTCAAAATCAACTTTTATATTGATTAATAATTAATGTAAGATAACTTCAAGAAAATCAACTCTCTTTTTTTTCTTTTTGTATGAGATAAACTTACATTAACTACATACCAGATTTCGTTTATGAAGCAAATACTCCAATAAAATATCTAAATTAACATGATCACATCACAACTCACAAGCACTGTATATATACCATAAATGCATAAAGCCAAGAAAATATATTTAACCTTATAATCCTATCCTATAATGGCTATATATATATAAGTTCCAACTGATCCTCCTTCCTGTGTAACACTTAAATTTCCAAACCTCTCTTTCCCAATTCATCACAAGTCACACCAATGGAGAATCCGCTCAAAAACATCAAACGAAACCTGGAACTCAGGTCCAGATGGGCAGAGCTAAACGGCGCCATGGGAGACTTAGGCACCTACATCCCCATAATCTTGGCCTTAACTCTCTCCAAGCATCTACACCTAGGCACAACACTCATCTTCACGGGCATATACAACTTTATAACAGGTGCAATTTATGGCATCCCAATGCCGGTCCAGCCCATGAAATCCATTGCAGCAGTGGCCATTTCTGACCCCGGCCAGTTTCGGCATCCCCGAAATAATGGCTTCCGGTATTTGCACTGCAGGGATCCTGTTCTTACTAGGTGCCACTGGCCTGATGCAGGTAGTAGTACTGTTGACAACTAATGTTTACATATCGTACGTAAGTGAAACGGCATAACATAGTAGATGTAGAGCCAGGAATGTTGTTCTGGGTGAAAACATGTTTGGAAGTGTATAAGCACGGGAGGAGATCCCAAAATTCGCATAATTAAGTAAAAAATGCAAATATATATGGACCAACACTCAGGGGCGGACCTGTCCATACTGGAATTTCTGTTATATACTATATAGAAATATTGACAAAATGTGTTTTTGTCCCAGTGATCATCTACCAGGGATGTTTCAGTAGTTGGCTAGTGTTCGATTACCACTGGACCTAATTATCTTGATTTTTTGCACTTTCCTTTCCTTTCCTTATTTTAATATTTATTTCCTTCTCTTATTTTTTTTAATATAAGCAGTGATCTGTTGTTTGCACACCCATTCCTTTCCTTCCCTTATATATGAAATTTTAGTTTAAGTACTTATATAAATAGAAAGTAAATGAGAGATCACATCTCTCAACTTAGTGTCATATTTTTATCATTTTTATGATAATTTTATGTTTAAATTTTTAATAAACAGAAAGCAAATAAGAGATCTCATCTCTCAACTTTCCTTATTTTAATATTTATTTACTTCTCTTATTTTTTTTTAATATAAGCAGTGATCTGTTTTTTGAACACTCATTCCTTTCCTTCCCTTATATATGAAATTTTAGTTTAAGTATTTATATAAATAGAAACTAAATGAGAGATCACATCTCTCAACTTAGTGTCATATATTTATCATTTTTATGATAATTTTATGTTTAAATTTTTAATAAACAGAAAGCAAATAAGAGATCTCATCTCTCAACTTAGTTTGATGGACAAAAAATTATTACTATACTGTATTATTTGTGCCTCCTTAGATTAAAATCCTGCGTCCGCCACTGCCAACACTGTTAACATTTGTTTAGGCAGGCTAATGCAGTTCACGTGTATGTTTTAGCAAAATGAGCGGATAAGGTAACTACTAACTGATAGTTGATCAGTCACTTATCTTTCGAATATCTACATAAATCTGTTGATAAGGTGAAGGTGACGCTAAACACACAATACATACCAATTAGTAGATGTTAATGTGATTTGATTTTACTAACCTGTTTAGGACTTGTCTATTGATCTGTTCATACTGTATAATGCTCAACTCAACTTCTCCTGATGTTTTAACCAGGTAGTATACAAGCTGATACCTATATCAGTAGTTAGGGGGATTCAACTGGCACAGGGGCTGAATTTTGTGATGACGGCTGTTGAGTACCTAAAGAGTGTTCAGGACTTCTCAAAACCGAAATCTGCAGTGAGAAGGCCCTGGATAGGGATGGATGGTATGGTTTTGGCTCTTGTTTGTGCTTGTTTTATCATAGTTGTTAATGGTGCTGGTGATGAGATTGATGATCATGATCGTTTAGATGACTCGAGTTTGAGTAGAGGAATGGAAAAGTTTGAAAAACTTAGGCGAATTGTGTCTTCTCTGCCTTCAGCTTTCATAGTCTTTGTGTTAGGTTTGGTATTGGCTATAGTAAGAGGCCCTGCTGCAGTTAGGGATTTTGAATTTGGACCATCATCGGTCAAAGTTGTGAAGATATCGAAGCATGCTTGGAAGGATGGGTTCATCAAAGGAACGATTCCGCAACTTCCATTGTCTCTTTTGAATTCGGTTATCGCGGTTTGTAAGCTGTCAAAGGATCTTTTCCCTGATAAGGATGTGTCTGCGACGTCTGTTTCGATAACTGTCGGGTTGATGAACCTAGTTGGGTGTTGGTTCGGTGCTATGCCATGCTGTCATGGGGCAGGTGGTCTGGCAGGGCAGTACAAGTTCGGTGGGAGGACGGGTGCGTGCGTGGCATTGCTTGGTCTGGCGAAGCTATTGCTGGGGTTGGTAGTGGGAAGTTCTCTGGTGATGATTTTGGAACAATTTCCAGTTGGAGTTTTAGGGGTTTTGTTGCTGTTTGCTGGGATAGAGCTGGCTATGTGTTCGAGGGATATGAACTCGAAGGAGGACGCGTTTGTGATGCTGGTTTGTACAGCTGTTTCACTTGTTAAATCGAGTGCTGCTATTGGGTTCTTGTCTGGTATACTTGTGTATTTTTTGCTGAGGGTAAGGAAATTGGGACGTGTGCGGTCTTTTTCCGAGTTCTGGTTTCATCAGAACGCGTGAAATGTAAAATATTTTCATTCGACTATCTTAATTGTGGTGATGATTCTGAATGCACTTGACTGCTTCATGAACAGCTAACTATAAATGAATAATAAAAATGTTCTCTTATTTGCTCTCAAGGAGAATCATAGCAATTCTATTACATAGAAATTGAATTTAATCAGATGATTGCACAACTCTACCAGAAATTCTCGCCTACATGATCTGTTTTTCAGGGCTGCGATGTTTTCCCGCAGAGATTGGTACATTTGCCAAAGCAGCTCTCCATTCTTGCACCATCTGCCAAGTTATAGCAATACACAACATAAGATTTATTAATCTTGCAGCAGAATTATGCCTATTCCCTACATTATCAACTCGAAAACAGTGTGTTTGTGTGACAGTGTTAGCATAACAGAGAATACATACCCAAGCTAACTGGGACACATTTTAGGACAGCACAACCAATACCACAGTAGTACTGGTAATCAGCCGGGCTACGAGGAAGACAGCGGTTGAGACACTGACTGGAGCAGCTGAGGCTCTCAGGTCCAGCTTTGCCAGTTCCTTGAAAGCATGAGTTGAAGCATCCACCCCAACAGCGATAAATTCTCTCCGAGCTTACCATATCGTTCTGCAAGACTAAAACAATCACCAAAACCATCAAAACACGACCAACTCCAGGGCGGATTTTTCTCTCCATCTTGAACCTTCTGTTGCTTGGTTTCTCAGTCAGGACTCAAGATGCCTCTTTTTTAGCAATTGGTTTGTTTTCAGCTCATGCCTCCATACTTGAGACTATATAGGTCCAAACTGGTAACTACTGTAGGTCATGGTCATTAATCAGATGCATTTATGATGCAGTTGGTTTTCTTGCTTCAAGTTACCTCGAAAATGTAGCTTTTTCGACCCATCTCACCAAATGTTTACATCTTACTTTGAGTGGTTTAAACCAATGAGGTTCATCATGAAGACTTGAGAAAACAAGAATTTCAAAAAAGAAAAAGATAAGAAGAAGACAAGCTATAAACAAGGGAGACTTATTCAAGGGAGTATATTCATGACCCTTCAAACTGTATCCTTTACATTAAAACTAATGTGTGTATACTATATACAACTACTTTAAATGCTGAAGACACACATTAGGCCTTAAAATAAAGGGTGTGTAGCTTTCATTAGGGTGATATTTTTGGCTATGCAAATGGGTTGTTCCCACGTGAAAACGAAGCATTGGGTGCAGGTGACGAGGAGTCTGTTCCTGTTCCTTGATGCCGGATGGGGTTTAGGAACCCGAATGCATCTTGGCCAGCACTTCCTTGTGGCCTGAAATGAATGAATATGAATCTTTATCTAATAAGAATAATTATGGAAAAGCTAACATCCATCAGAAGTGAAGTCTAATGTCACCTGGGAAGTTGCCTATTATTAGGCTGCGAAACCATGTACGCTCCAGGACCTATACAAAAGAAGATGATCGAAAGAGAAGTCAAATATTGATGTAGGAAAATGAATAATACGAATGAAGGAGAATATAGAGCTCTGTTACCTGGATGCATGTTCATTCCATATGGAGCTACTTGAGGAAACACTGAGTTTCCATAAGTTGATTGCTGAGGTTGTAAAGGTGCTACGGCTTGCAGATTTGGCAGAGCTCCTTGCAACGGTGACATTGAAGGAAGCTAATGAAAAGGAGAAGGAATAGAAACTGGAATTAGAATCTGTGAAACTTCCTAAGAGTTCAAATAAAGTTTTTAAGGGAGTAAATGTACGTACCACAGCTGCTTCATCGCCAAAGTCAAAAGGATTACTTGGTTTAGCACGGTTTTGGAAACCATTCGTTGACTGTAAAGGAAGCAAATAAGTGTTAAGCAGTTGCTTAAACTCTTACTTTTAACAGGTAATGTGTGTCTCATTTAAGATGTGGTGTACCATCACAGGAGAATGGAAATGCATCCCAGATCCCATTGCATGTGGTGGTTGCATTTGAAAACCAGGAGCACCTGGAGTGAATCCCGCGAAGTTTGGAGCAAAAAAGAGATCCTGCATTCGATGATCTTGAGAAAGTTGGGTAATGTTATAGGTTAAAATTTTACAGATAATATTAACATGCTATGAGTGGGCCAGTACCGCGGGAAGCTCCTTTCTTGCACCAGTTTTTGATGCATCACCTGCATTTCCAGCTGGCGATGAATCCTCAAGTCGAACACTTGGAATTTGTCTTGCATCATTCGATGCAGGTGACTGCTTGCAGGTAAGAAGGTTTAACATCAGTTTCTTAGACCAGATATGATGTGTATTTAGAACAAAAAACTTCCATATCATAAAGATGCGAAGAAGGGGAAATGTAAAAGGAAAAGATAAACAAATCAACCACTCCATCCTTTTCTGAAGTACTTCCAATCCTATTCATTTTTATTGTAATATAACACGATTTCGGTAGAAAATTAGCCGGTTTACCTCAGCTACTAGTGCCATAGAATCACTACTATTTCTGTGCACTGTCTGATCCGTCTCTGAGACCGTAATAGGGAGATTTACATCACCAGTAGAAACCACAAGTGCCATTTGTGACCCGACGTCAGGAGTTTCAGACCCGTTAGGTAGAGCTGAGGTTAGGGCTAAAGATTCTCCCACTACTGCAGATGAAGTAGTGGGATCTGGCCAGTCCTCAAACATTAAGGACTCTAACGAATTGATGTTCCGAGCACTGTCTTCCTTTTCAGGTGCAGATGATGGAGCAGAGCTGCTTTGAGTATTTGTGTTGAAGGCCTTTGGTGGCTCCTGAGTATTGGCTGTAGTACAAGAAGGCTCAGGGTTGTCATCAAAATCGATCAAGCTAGCAAGGTTTACTATCTTATCTTGATTTTGTTTCTCAGTAACAGAAGCTGACTTAGTGTCAGCTGCCTTCTGCATCAATATACACCAAACAAGTTATTATTTCAAAGTTCACAAGAAATAATAGAACACAAAACCACCAGAACAGATGAAGGCATCATTCTTCGATTTATACAATGATAAACTAATGAGATCACCTGCTCAGAACTTTGTGCATCCTTAATATCTCCAGGAGGTTCAGCAACATTTAGTACAGGAACTTTATCGCCCGATGTGTCTGTGGCAGGCATTATGGCAAGAAGGCTCCCCTTTCCGGTCCTTTGAGAACCAGGGGACTTACTTTCTGATCTAGATTCTTTAATGGACGAATACCTGTCAAAGACTTTCATTCGCCCATCCTCACGGAAACGGTCATCAACAATCTCAAAACGAGTAGGACGATTCTTCAGGCTGGACGATCTTTGATTATCTTGGGTGTAACGAGGACTTCTTTCCTCAAAAATGTTTGTGAATTCTTTCCTGTCATTCGTTTTGGAAGAACTTTGTTTGTCTAACGAATGGGCCTCAGTCTCTTCCCTTCGAGTACTACTATATCTTTCAAAAGAATGCCTCTCCCGAACTTCATCCCTCACACCAAAAGTTAATGTTTGAACACGTAGCTCGATGCTGCCGTTCCTTTGATCCTGTTACATCAGCAGTGTTATATATCAGACCCAAAACATTAGACGTCAAAGCATTAGAAGTTCAATTTCCGTGATATGTCTAAGTAAGAAGCTTACAGATCTAGCCATTGACGGCTTATCATAACCATTCTGACCAGCATACCTCCGATCTACATACGCATGTTTGATAAATTCTCGAAGCTTGTAAAGATTACTGAAACGCAGAAGATTGATTATATCAAAGACATTCTTACTGGAATACTGGTAAACATTGTGGTGATATAGATTACTCCAACATGTTACCTTGGATCAGGGTGTGTATTGCGTTCTGAATCCCATGTTTTGAAGTAAATTTCTCTTGCTCGCTGGAATTATATGTAGATTTACGCAAGTAAAATCAACAAGCCTGAACAGAACCTTAAGTAAGAAAATAGAACACATTACTCTAGGCTTGATGAGAATACTGACCTCATTTCCCCCGGTTTGGAGACAGCTAATTTCCTCGGCCTTAAACTTTGCCATGGACACTGACTTCACACGATGTGAGAATTCCCGACTGCAATTATCAGATAACTATTGAGTTGACCTCATTTTTCAATTAGGTCCTTCATTGAACAAATGCCATCTAAACTAGTTTTATGAAACAAGAGACTGTAACTTACTGTACTCCGCTGCAACTCGTGCAGATAAATGTCCAGAATGTAGTACATACATATTGAGGCCCCTGCTCAAACAACGAAAAACAGACAAACAAGATTAGTCCTCCCAGACTCCCAGGTAAGTAATAGTCACTACTGAATTTCATCAACTACGTGTCTGAGTTTTCAACATACAAATTGAAATAAATTAAAATCGAAAAACTGCCAAGTGATTCAGCTCTCAAACCAGATAATGCACTTCTAATCATTTCCATACGGATTCGTATTACTTCAATCGGAGATTATGGATCTATGCCATCAAACATTAAAACGTTTCCCACAAATGAGATGAGCATTAATTCACACATATCTATAACAATGTTATTTGTTAACAAGTGTAGTCGTTATTCAAAATGTTGTCAAACGAGATACATTCGACGATTTTCATATCTTACAAGGGTATAGTGCATCATAAGGGTAGATAACATCGAGCTATAAACACGACGAATAAACAATGACAACATGTCGAAAACTCTTGAATCAAGCATACCAAACTGTTGCAGTTGATGCATCTTCGATTGCCGGATTCCTTAAGAAGACCACGAATGATCCTCTCCGTTCGATCTTCCTCCTTCTCTTTACGCGGCATTTGTTCCCTGATTGATCTTCAATTTTATCCTCTGTGCAGAACCTATGACCAACGACGGAAATTCGTCACCGTATGACCTTGAGAAAATCAAAAGATTCTGTGTAACATTTTCACAATCAGCTGGCGTGCCCTACCTTGTACGAGAATCTGAGATCGTATCTGAGATGCAGAAAAATAAAGGAAAGGAAGAAAGTGGAAATTATTCATGGCTCTCTGTTTTAGCAGGGGGCGAAGAAACAGGGGTGATGAGGAAATTTTGGCGGTTTTAACGGTTGCTCTATTCTTTCTCGTTTTGTGATACTCTCTGCCCTAAATCTAGTTATATCGAACTAACAATATCTTAATCTTGTTATATAAGTGAAATTACTGAAATAAAAACTCAGCTTATCGTACGAAAATAGGCATATGGCAATGAAATCCAGCATGCTCATACAAACGGATACAAAACTTATATAAAGTTGTTATAAAACTAATACAAACCGATCTAGAATGATATGATCCGTTCATTTTTTATTTTTTTGGTATCAATTATGTATTAATTTGTACCAGTATTTGTTACAGTGTATTAGTAACTGAATCTTTAAAGACCCGTTTTTATTCAAGTTAAAAGACAACGTTCCCTCGAATGTCGAAAGTTAAAGTCACCTCGACGTAAATAGAGAATGTTATTGATCATGAATTTGACTCTTTAAAAAAACAACTTGAGGTAATTCATGTTGTGGTTAGTCCCAATGCATGAAGCATCTCGCACTTTATCTTTGCTCAAGACACGCTCGTCTTTTGTGAGGCTAGTAGAGATTTGGTTTAAGGAAATGAGGAATATATTCCATGAGTATAACTTGGCCTCTGGTCAGGTTAGGAAGTGGATCTGTGGATGATCTCAAATTGAGGTGGTCTTAGGAAGTGGATGATCTCAAGTTGAGGTGGTCGAAAACGCGAAATCTACTCAATTTCTTTACAGATATGGTTAGATCTAAGAGCGAGGTTTTTAGTTGGATAATAAGTGAACAGGTTCAGACCAAAACTCCGGGCTTGAGAAGTGTATCCAAAATGGATAAAGAAATGTGATAAAATCTGTTCTTCAATCTATTACTACTAGCGTAACATACGGCATGGGCAACTCTATACATTTTGGATATATTCAGCACGAAACCGAGTTTATTTCTAACTTCTGGAGAGGGGCAGGAACGCAGAGTGAAGTGGAAATCGTAAAGTGAAGCAAACAATCAACTGGCTCTATTCTCTCATGTACTTCAGTAATCATGAAATGGAATTCAGACATAACAAGACCATGGATAACTCAAGTCATAACGTAGACTACGTAGTGGCCTCGGGTTATACCAACATAGATTCGTGACATGCTTCTCATGGCACTTTAGAGCTTTAACGCACATGGCAGTCGACACCTCAAAAACAAAATGCTAAATGGAAGTTGAAACCATACGAACCTGTCACACCTGAATCCATACCTATTCCTAAGCCAGAATGCAAATTCTCTACAATCTAACAGCCTAGCATCATGTGAACAATGATCATCTCACATTCTAGTACCGATTTCCAATCGCATACAGCAAGACATGAACACCTAGAGCACTAATAAACAGAGCTATAGCAAGCTTAGAATCCGAATACCAACCTGTGCATTTAGAGAAGTATGTAAACTGATTAAAAATCAGATAATATCAGCACATTTGCATGATTTAGGCACAATTGCACACCATGACGGCAGTGATTCTCAATAGATGGAAGCACTAACCTGCCAATGCCATTAGATAAACACAGGTATTCTGTACATATAGAACTACTTGAACATATAAACCTTTCTCTATTACCCTGAAATGTAGTTCTCTGCTTAATACAAACGAGGTCGCGGCCCCAAAACCTCAATCTCAAAATTATGTGGTCTGAAAAGGCATGTAGTATATATTATTAGGGCGAAATAGCTCCCCCAGCATCAAGCACTAAAAACTAAAGTTAAATGGCTTTCCTACATGAAAGAAAAAACAAACGACAAGAAAGTATGTACACAAAGACTGTAGTTCAAATTGCCACGCTACCCAGGCCTCTGGGTTGAACCTAATGGTGCAAGATGAAATTTGTATCAAACTAGGCAGAAGCACTCCAATACCTGCCCAGCCATCATGTAACAAATAATACTAAGGGACAAGGCTCGAGCCAAACTTGGGCAGGGCCCGAGTACCACCATCTGAACAAGAACTCCAATGTTCTAGTTTTCAGCATTGGAACCACCATGAGCGGCTTTCATTGCTTCAGCAGTCATTATGGCAGTCACGGCTTTATGGATGCACATATCTGCTCTGTACAGTAGCCTATGAGCCCTCTCTCTCTTGAGCTTCGCCATGTTTAGTGCATGTTTCGATGCCCTTGCTGCATCACGTAACCGTAACTCATGAAGAGCTGAAGCACTCAGCTCCATCCCTCGCCTTTGGTTCCCTCCAGTCAAACCAGCATTCCACTGCTGAACAGCAGCTCTGCTCGTTGCTGTCCTCTGGTTGTAGGGCGTCAGCGCATGCTGGTTGTTCAAGTAGGCAAATGAATTCAGCTTCCTCGTCTTATAGATGTTCCGGCTACGACTCCACTCAGAAGCATCAGAGTTCAGAGTGAAATCTGCATCCAATTGAGAAAATCCCCTCGCCGAAGCCCGAACTGATGGTGACATATCGGAGTATTCATGCAATGGATACAACTTGTCATCCCTATATGCATGCCCATGTGATCTTCGCCCTGCCATAGTGAGTTAATATCATTAACAAGATCTCAAAGAAGATTATTTTTATGACTGAATAAAATCAGAAGAACAAAGAACCATAACAAGTATGACTCCCATAAACACCCTTTATAAGAACATTAATAATTCCCCCCCCCCCCCTTTCAATTTTTAAATGAAATTTATAATTCCCATCTAAACATGTGATATTTGTGGGCCATTATTGCTTGTTCCCATGGAATTGAAGGATGCATAAACCCTTACAAATTTGCATAAGAAAGGTACAGGCAAATTTTTCTAATGGTGCATTGCCAGCACGAGTGATGTGCAACAATGTCCCAAGCAACAATTAGCTCAGAGTTTAGGGGAATCGAATAAGCTAAAACATCAGAGTTCAACTCGTAACCTTCATAAAGTATTAACATATTGAGCATTCCACATATGAAGATGATATTATTCTAATGATCAATATTGTCAATGACAAAAGAGAGTGGTACCATAGACAACACCTTCTGGGTCTCTAGAGGAGGCATGGTGGTGGCCAGAAACAAGAAATTTCCTCTGCGACCTCTGTTTCGAGCCCCTGTTAGGAACTTCCAATCCCCGTGGCTTCATACAGAATGCAAACATGGGTGGCTTTTCTGGAGAGAAGGGCTTCCCTTGGGTAGCATTAGCAGAGGCACCACTGGATCGGCCAACGGTTCGCTCCCACTCCTTCAGCTGCTGTTGGTATCTCTCCCAGAGAGGAGGCTGAAAGGCAGTTGGTGGATAAGTAAGCAAGGACAAACGCTTATAAAAGTAAACTTCAATAACACAAAATATGAGCATAATTGTGTAAAAGTGTGCTATGATTGTGTGTGAGTGAGATACAACTCACACATTGGAAGCCGCTATGGGCAAATGCAAGTTAGATTCATCTACCAACCGAATTACTTAAGCAGGACAATATTTCACAGAATATTGAGAGGACAAATATTGCATAATTTCGCAGGAAAATTATAACATAGTAATAGTAACAAAATTGAGTACCTGAAGATGTCTTAATAAAGGCATGCCCTTTTGCTCTCTCTTGTGTCGCCAATGACCATAGATGAGCTTAGCAGCTTCCACGGAGCATACTCCAACCACAATCTCTTCAATTTCAGCATCTGTGAAGTTATCTCGTTGCTGAAGACACGAAACTTTCTCAAACATGTCAATTGTCTTCTCCAAATCCTCCTCTGACAGCTCTTGATCCCTACATCTACTGTTTGTTGTCAACCAATCTTCATCATCACTATCCATGTCATATAGCACACGAGAGGGATCCAAGGCCATTTCAACATCATTTTGAACCTGCCGAATATACTTCATAGGGTTCCGTACAAATGGGACTTCACCCCAATCGTCACTTTCCTCAACTAGACCAACTCCAGGAATAGGGATGTTTTTCACCGAAGCTGCACGAATATTTCGATTATGGCACTCCTCGTGCATCTCCTTGAACAGCGCCCATTGGCTTCTG
Organism: Plantago coronopus; assembly: GCA_036897195.1. Taxonomy (NCBI): domain Eukaryota; kingdom Viridiplantae; phylum Streptophyta; class Magnoliopsida; order Lamiales; family Plantaginaceae; genus Plantago; species Plantago coronopus. Next base: position 17,860 of record JAYMSL010000237.1, read on the forward strand.
TCAGGAAACTCTAACGCCCAGTCTTTATCACCTTTCCACATCATAGCATGTGAAAAACGGTTAGTGGTTCCAGGCTGCAAAATCTGGTTAGCCTTATACGAATATTTTGTGATTCCGGAGAGTTTTACAGCCAGTCTCCATTCATTCCGGTCAGTAACTTCCAGTACAACACTCACCCCACAGACTCTCCATCCTTTGTCACCCTGGGTGACTAAAACATTTGCACCACAAGACAGTGACTCCAACTTCTTCTGGTTGCTTCTAGAGGCATCCTTAACAACGTCTTCCCTGGTAATATCAGACAACCTCTTCAGGCTAGCTCTCCTAATTCTTTTGCAGGGAAGAGCTCTCTGATTTTGAATTTTTTGCCTTGCACTGACATCATAACCTGCTGAAGGCATTGTGTACCTGACCTGGGTGCGGGGCTTCCTAGGTCCATTACTGAAAGCATTTCGCCCATAATTTGTCTTTCCACCAGACAATGAAGGAGAGAGGTCCCCAAGAGAAGAATTTGACGCGCTGATACGACGTTTTGATGGACTTCTTGAACCACAAAGACCGTTAAGAAAGCTATATTTCACACTCTTATCCACAACTGAGGCCAGACTGGATGTGCGTCTTTTTCCCTCCAAAGGTGTATCAGAAGGAGAAACATCAACTACCAGGCTACCTGGTTTTAAATCACCCCTGGGATTGGAAGTCAGACCTGTGCATGTGGGTGAATCCTGAACAGAAAATGCAACATCATGTTCATCTATATACAACTGAGCAGAAACTTCGAGATTATTTCCACTTACAAATACCTCTGGAATCTCCTTCTGAAGGTTCATAGATGAGCCAACTGCAGAATCTTTTGCAGTGACAAGATCCGTCCCCAAGCCTTGTCCTGAACTTGAACTATTTCCTTCAGGGGCAATATGGTCAGAATCACCTGAAGCAGGTCCCGTGCAAGTATTAGTTTCTCCAACTGGGTTCCCAACATGTACTGTATCATCTGTCGAGTACATTGCATCATGATGAAGGTCAATCGACCCAGAGTTGGGCTCCATAAGGGATTGGAGATGCAGACTGAGAAAGAAACTCTGTGCAGTACCAAAGCATAGAGCAAGCTGAGAAACTTCTCTAGGCTTTGCGATAGGACTAGAAGTGGATAAACTCATCCTATCATTACAGGCTTCTCTTGATATGCCCAGCGGAAGGACACCCATTGCAGATTTCCTGTTATCCTGACATAACCAAAGGTAATGACATTGAATGTCAATAACAGCATAATTTGGTCATTCAGAATGTCTGCTAGAGATGCTTAGATATGTTGCAACTACTTAGAGATCAATAACAGAACTTTACAGCACAGAAATGTATAGAAATTACAAGACTAGTGGAGAACACACCTAATAAAATCAAAATGATCATATATTTCCGAAAACAAAAAAGGCCCATATATGCATTCTCAAAATAGTATAGTTTTTCAAAAAGTGAGTTACATATTAAGTCACATGTTTCAAATGTATAATGTGGGGGGTTTTCATTTACATGACTTCAAGAGCTAGATGTTGAGAATTAATGAGGTTCACATAGCGCAAAAAATGCGCAAAAGATTTATGTGTACCTTATATGTTGAGATTTCTGAACCATTATGACTTCCGAACTGCGGCACTAAATTTCCAATTTCAAGGTCCTTAATGATATCATGTGTGCATTCCGAAATAGGTAATTGCTTCAGAAGAAGACAATGTTGCAGAAGCTTCAGGTCAAGGTACAGCCACCTAGATCTCTTCAGTCCAGAGAAACTGTATAATGAAAATGCATGGTGCATTCCTCGATCTCGACCAGCAAGAATTCTGAATCTCATCGAGGTTACTGGGACGTTCGTGTCTCCATTCCACTGTTTGTCGGTTTTGCTGAAAACAGCCAGTATTAAGAAGAAAAAGCTCAAGGCCTGCTTCAGGCAGCCTTCATATAATAGGAATTTCAACCCATTATTGCTGTCAACAAAAAGCATCTCCAATTTAACAGCAGGAGAGGTAGTCGCTAGAGTCCCATGTCGGAGCATGAACATGCAATGCAGCAGCCATAAGTTGTCTGCTTCATATAAAAACTCCGGAAAGGGCAATGCATCTAGGCACGTCTGGAATCTGCATTCTGCCGAAGCAACCAACATGATATTTAATTGTAACTTACCGTCACTGTCAATGAACCACATTTGCTTCTCAGAATCCACACATCCACGGAGTACTCCATCCACAGGGCCAAGATAACTGAAATGTCCACATGCTTTATTAACATCTACAGAAGCAGAACTTCGACCTTGTTTTCTCTTCCGCACATAGACTTTCTGCAGGTCAGTGCTAGATCTACCAAGAGCTCCCAGCATAGATTCAATAAACCCTTCTTCAAGATCCAAACCATTCGCCAATGCAGATTCAAAGTCTTGCTTGTCCATAGCTGTAACTGAGTCAGACATGTTGCCAACGCTATGTGAGTTTTCTGTTACTGTAGGCAGATTCATTGACGAAGTCCCACTTTTCTTTGAAGATGCATGTGGACTTTGCCGAGCCAGCCATGAGGAAATAGGCTCTGAATCAAGTTCATTTCGTGTGTGATTCTTACCGTCTGATCTTGAGGCTATTCTTGATTCACGTACATCTTTGCTTCGTACCTTGCGTTTTCTACCTTTCACTTTGCCAGGAACCTCATTAGGGAGACACAATAGTTTAAATGTCTCTTCTTGAAGATCGACCCATTCCTCATCCCGATCATCGTACTTAATGTGATGGAGCTTCACTTCTGGGTGATAACCTTTTACAAGGCCATGATACCAGCTCTCGTCCAACGGCCAGAAGACTTTAATTCTTCTGTTCACAGCCCATGATGCATCAAAGTCTTGTGGAAGAACTTCATAAAAGTGCCGGCGTTTCCTTGGGGCAGGTTTCCCTTTATCATCTCCTCTTGGTCTAAGAGCTTTGTTCTTGGCATCGGCTGATCCAGAATCTTGAAAAGCAGATTTGTTGGTCTGTTGATTACAAAAATCCTGGCCAGATGAAACTGGTATAGCGAATACATCCACCGTCTCAGCTTTAGACAGTCTTTTCTTTGATGGAAAACCGGTACAACTTGGATCAAAACGAGATGAGAGCATCCTTGCTGCATTCCGTTCAAGATTCTCTTCGTCATCATCGTCATCATCAAGGAAATCAATAAAGAGACTATCTGAGGCTGGAGGGTCCACAGATGGTCCAATCCTCTTGCTTGAGTCACCCCCACCAACAGCATCAATAACCATATTGCTTTGCTTCATACCACCGCTCTGCTGCTTTTGTGGATAACTGGGCCCATTACCTACAGCTAGATTCCCTTTTTCACCAACAACGACAAGCCTATCATTTTTGTTTTTCTCAACTTCACCCACAGAAGTCCCTGTCTTATTTTTTGAGGTTTCCTTGACATCTATACTACCTGCTACATCCTTCTTCTTGCTCTTTCTCCGACGCTTCACGGGAGCAGAATTTTCATTATTTACAACTTGAATCTCTGGCTCAACAGCTACTCCAGTCTTACCATTCCTATTTTCCTCAACTTCACGCACCACAGAAGTTGCTGCCTTTTTAGCTGAGGCTTCATTCACATCTCGTCGAACTACAGAATCTTTTTTCTGGCTACTGTTGCTCCGTTGCCTTTTCGGAGACCTGTTTACACTACTAACAAAAACATTATCTTCTTTCCCAACAAAATCAGACTTAGAATTCTTGTGTTCAGTAGTTTCATCCCCTCCAGCCTTCCGTTTCAACACTTTCCTTTGACTGGCATCAATGGCAGATTTCAAAATTTTCTGCTGCTTCACAATTTGATCTCGCCTGCTAGTATCAACAATAGTGAATTCCACATATTCGTCCCCCTTCATATTTTTATTTAAACTACTGGGATCAATCGTGGATTTCAAATCTGCTTTCTGCTTCAGTGATTTCAAATCTGCCTTCTGCTTCAGTGATTGACTCGAACAGCTAGCGTCTAACTTGGCCTTCTGATCCAATTTTGAATTTGGTTGCTTAGTTTTACCAAAGTAATATGTTCCTTGTACATCACCCACAATAGCAGAAATGGCAGGCACATTGACATCCTTAGGTGTGGGAACGTTGACATTAACTGGATCCATGCTATCAACCGAACTCTTATGTATTGAAGATATAGTAAGTAGTTCATATTCCAGCTTCTTTGGACCTTCCGCTCCATTCGATTTTAATTTTGATTTGCCACCTTTGGCAGCAGAAACCGAACTCGAATTACTTAATTTGTCCTTTCCGCGGGCAATCTTTGATTTGGTAACATTTCCATTACCCGGCTCCACACGATCGTTCGAATCTTGTAATCTTAAAGGCTTGGTAAGTTGTGGATCCTGCACTTTTATCGGTTTGGAAACTTGTGGATCCTGCAATCTTAGCGGTTTGGGGGGGTGATCAGATTCTGTCCTTTTACGCCCCACAGAACCACGTGGGCGCTTTGGGATATTGAATGCAGCAACATTACCCGCCAAAGTCGGTAACGTACCATGCAAACCTGCATTCGCGCCAGATGATTTTTTAACAGCCCCCCTCTCCGGTTTCTCACCACTTACATCCTCCTCCTTTATCTTAACCTCCGGCTGGAAACTACTCAGTGAAACCTGCTTCCTACTCTTTTTCCTTCTCGTCTCAACATCCTCCACATGAATTTTCTCAGAATCCTTCTTCTTAACCTCTCCCACTACAGGAACTCTAGGCTCATACAAGCTGTTAATATCTAAGGATCGCTTCTTCTTGGGTATAACACCACCACCAGACTTTTTTGTGCTGTTTTCCATCAACAATCACTTATACCAATCACCAAAACACAATCCCTCTTACTCTCATACCACATTCAGATCTGCCAACACAAGTCCACACCAAAAAAAAGCAAGCATCAACAAACCATCAAATTCCAGAACACATCAGATGGATAACAATCACACACAAAAACCACTCATTTCACAGACAAACCATATAAAGCAACACAAATCACCGAAAAACTCAGAAAAACACACGTCAATCACACATGCAACCATTTAACCATGATTGAACACAATTGAAGATTAATTTTACCTGTAAACAGAACAATGTTGAGAGCTCCATGGAAGCTGTAGAGATCGAGGGTGGCAAAAAGGTTCCGATTAGAGCGAATTTTGGGGAAAGGGGATGAGAGAGCAAATTCAGTTGTGATTGCAAGCCCTAATTTGATTTCTCAGTACCTATTTGTGTATTTTTATTTTGTTTATAATTTCTATTTTGTTTTTGTTTTGTATTTTTTCTGATGAGAGAGAAACAGAGAAATGCTAGGGTTTGTTTTGGTGAGACCGATGTGAATTAGACTACCCAATTTACAATTCCAGAATTTGTCAATTTAAGTAGCAAATTAAAAATGAAAATGGGTTTCCACGTGTTTAAATCTCAACTGCAGGATCTCATATCGGACGGTAGAGATAAAGTTGGTGAGTAAATTAATTAAAGACTTTATTTATCCGTTTTATCGAGGCCGTTGAGGAAACAAGGATGGACACGTGGACGGTCATATTGTAGTCCCTCTTTGGAAAAATGTCCGATTTAGAGTGCTGATGCAAAAAAATGGGGAGAAAAAGTAAAGTGGAATTTTAGGCCTTTGTGGATATTTTATTACCACTAAATGAGAGGAAAATAACAAAATTGCCATTCATGTGTTCAAAGCTTAAACCCGAGGGAAAAGTTGTGCTTTATGAATGCACCAAATTGAGATATGACCAACTAAATTATAGGGTGACTACATAATCTTTCATCCTTATACTTTTATCACCTTGTAATAATATCAAAGAAAAAATAATTAAATAATATTATCGTTTTTTTGGCAATCGTACTTAACAAGCCAAGAATAGAGATGTTTTGTACATATCTACACTTTTAACGGTTACGTATGTAGGCTAAGGTTAACATAATCTTGCATCTTTCAACAGTTTATATGTAGTACTATTCAAAAAGGAAAAGTACTGGAGAGTATTATAGTATGACTTTCTAATTTCGGTCGTCATACTTTAACAAGGTTAAAGATATTTGAACATTTCTACACGTTAAAATCACGTATGTATTAATCATAGCATAATCTTACAACTTTAATCACTTTGGAGTAATATTCGAGTAATATTTGAAAGGAAAAGTCTAAGAGAGGACATTTTTACTTTATAATTTATGCAATCTTACTTTAACAACATTGGAGATATGTTTACAGACTTTTACACTTAGCTTTACGTATGTAATAATGGTATTCAAAATTTTACTTTTACGTACAATATATTTTGCCATCACGTGCAACATATTTTAAAAGGAATGTTATATGTAAAATACAGTTTTTTTTTCCTTTACACACGAAAACACCCAAACATGTTTAAAAATACTCTCTCACACATGTGTAAAATATCATGAAGGTAACTAATTAAAATAAATTCATATTACATACATTGCCTTTCAAAATATAAAGTCCTAGTCAAAATATTGTTACTTCAAATTTATTCCACACCTCCCATAAAATAACCTCTCCATTTTCAATTGATAGTACTTCTATATAAAGCAAGATTTCATTATTAAAAAAGGAAGGTAAAGATTAAAAAATTATAATAAAAGCATGGTGAGATTATACAATATTGTGATTTTTCTTTTTCTTTTTTTGTAAAAGGGAAGACGGAAATATGAATTGGTTGGGTCGTGATTTTCGTTTTTGAAAAATTCATGACATTCGACAATCCTACGCTTTGTTATTGTTATACTTACTCAGTAGTAGGTTGGTCATTGTTACTTAGTAGTAAGTTGGTATTTCTTAACTAAGTGTCCTTTATGTAACATCAAAATAATGAGTTGGTAAACATAATTGTTTATAGTTCAGTTATAATCAATTTTTCGAACTATCTAAAAATATTAGGCTTTTTGTAATGGATCGATGGGGCTAGCTACGTAATAACAAACATATAACCTCAATAATGGGAGAAATCTTCCTACCCTTTTAAATGTACGTAACGTCAACAAAAACCTACCCTTTATCAAATTGAGATATGACCAACGAATGTACATGTACGTAACGTCAGCAAACACTAACTTGCACTCTTTATCATCATGAAATATATGCAATACTGACACGATCGTGGAAACCCTTCTAAATGACAAACATATAACCAAGTTAGCAGTGCATTGATGTCCTCGCAAATGTAATTTGCATGTAGGTACATGTTGATTTGCTCGATCTCTTTGGTGTAGAATATTGCATGGATATGTGGTCTTATGATCATTCATTGTTTAGCTGAAACGAATGGTTTATGCTTGGTAATGTTTGATGTTCGATGTACTACTAGTTGTTGTTTTATAATCGGCAAATTATTACATACTACAAACATGACACCTAAACCTCATTCTCACACATATTCCTCCAAAACATGCACATCACAGGATTCGAACACTTGACCTTTTGCTTGCAACTCATTTCCCTTAGCGTTGAACCACCTTATAACCCCATTTACTACTAGTTGTTGATATTGCTTAATTATAATTTTTTCAACGTGCATACGGGTTGCTACGTACTTGCTACTTGGGTGACAATATATGTGTGTTCCAATGTCAAGGTATATGGAGACTTTGCATGTCAATACAATGACACAATTAATGAGCTCGGGTCACGAGCCACAGATGTCTCATTGGCATGATATTGAAAAAAAAAAATCCAGAGCCCTCGAGTTCAAATTTGAAGAAGTCACAAAATCCATCACACCTCGTGATACATACACCTTCTAGCATCCATGAATTCATGTTACTTGTACGAAATCACAACAAAGCAAGTGATTCCTGAAGTTTAGTACCGGGGTGATGTAATTAACAAGCAAGAAAGAGAAGGACTTAACGTGCAATTCGTGGTATGTCGTAAGACCTGTATATATGTGCAACTTAGTCTTGCAATTTTCAAATGGTTTTGCTATGATGCAATTTTTCACTGTCCAATTCCCAATCCGGTCAAATCTACAACATATGATTGTTTTGAATCAAGAGCTGCGTAAATCCCATTAGTATAATATTCTCCGCTTATAACTACTACTAGATGCAATAACATATGATGAAATCGCAAATGTTCTAATAATCAACTAGCAATTAAAAAAATGTTTGTGAAAACCAATTTATTATTGAAAGAATCGATGATCAATATATATAAAATATTTTATACATACCCAAATCCAATATACGTAGAAATTAAGTAATTATAACACCCCAAAACTTGATAAAACTAAAGCGATGATCTTAATGAAACAACTTCAGCTAATTACAACAATAGCATAGGGCATGAGCTTTATAAAAACTATCATGTAGTTCACTATGTACAAACACATTTCATATTTTTTTACATCGCCTTACAAAGTACGTGGATCTTTTCCTAGTAAACAAAATGTCGTATTACGAAAATACTTCCCTAGTTCCATAGTAATGAAATAATATATACTTTGTTTACATTAAAGCTATGATGTAAATAAACATCGCATCCCAAATGTATTGAATACCTAAATATCTCATGCGTCAGTTTGATCCAACCCGACATGTATTGTACACCCCCTTGTCCACACACACTTTTGCATGATATGTGATGCTCTTCATGACATGGTTACTGTAAATTCATAATAGCAAGAGAAATCAATTCAAAGGCCCAATTCTCATGTGCTCGTGGTATTTTTTTCATGGTATCGTCAATCACAATTTACTACCTCGGTCTTTACATATCACATGAATCCTACCATAATCGAAGGAAAACAATCATCGCTTTTTTAAACGACAAACTATCAAGTAAATTAATAAACACCTAAACCTCCGTCCGACATGGCTTGAACCCCTGACCTCCTACTTGCATCTCAACTCCTCACAACCCACAACATACGGTGTCAATTCCCTACCCCTACCCCCACCCTCACACACACTCTGCGAGATATGTTAATCTTCATGTACAATGTATGTAATTAGTGGTAATAATAGTTAAAGTCTTCACCATCACTATCATATTTCTAACTATCTCACATTATGCTATTCTCATGCGCAATCCACTCCAATCTCAGGCTTTATGAATCACACGAATCCTACACAGTCGAATATGCCACACAATTAGATAATAACGACATTGCAATACTTTTCAAACTCTTTAATAGGTGTCTCCGAAAACCACATGAAAAAACGTCTTATACATAGCTCAACCTCATATTCGATATCGGCATAGCTCAACCTCAATATCACATTTTCCATATCAGCATGTCAAGTACCATGCTGTATCACACACGTCTTTACTTATAAACTCACGATTGAACTTAGGTGTAAACGAAAATACAATTTTTGCCGGTAATGGGGGCGAAAGCAAATAGGGTAAAGTAGGGGGCTACAATGGTGAAGAAACAACAGGTATATAATGCATCGCTTCCTCTCTCACGTTATCTGCACACCAAAGTCCATACCTCAGCCCTCTTTTGTAATCCCGTCGCCGTTTTTCACCTCTCCATTTCCCAAATCTTTCTTTTCTTTTCTTGTTTCTGTAATCTTCTTACATACATTTCTACTGTGTATTTATATCTCCACCACACTATATATACCCAACAAATACACACAGCCGTTACCAATACCTTCTTCCCCTTCAGCAATATCAAACCCTAAACACTCCTCATCTCATCCACTCTCCCGTCTGCTTAATTCGTCGAAAGATCAGAAATCTTGTGAATTCGGCATCTGATTGAACGGTTTGTTGCGTTTCTTTGTCAATCTATTTTTTTTGTTCTGATATAATTTGCGGTTTTGTTTTTTTTTGGTCTGAATTTGCTTGTATGTGTTGGACAGTGTTTTGAGTTGCCAATTTGTTAGAACATCGATCTCTGAGCTGGTATTTGGCGGAAAGTTACGATCTTGAAACTCATTTAGGAAGATGGTTGGAGGTGGTAACAGGAGGGATGAAGGGTCGTTTAACGTGACGAACACCAATGTTTTTGCTGCCTTGGAGAGCTTGAAGAAGAAGAAGAAGTCTGACAAGGAAAAGGGCTCGTCCAAGGGGGGTAAGAAAGCTGCTGGGAAGTCTAAGGAGGAGGAGAAGCCGGTTTTCTGGGCTCCGGCGCCTTTGACTACGAAATCGTGGGCTGATGTCGATGATGAGGACGACGATGACTACTATGCTACCAATGCTCCTCCCCAGGCTTTGTGGGGTGGTTCTAAGGCAGATGAGGCTCAGAAACCTGACCCTGTTGAGGTATTATGAGAAATGAGAATGTTAATTCTGGTTGTCTACTTTGATGTTTTTTCATACGTTTCTGTTGGTTAGTATGATTATGCTGTGTGGATGAGTTATACAAGGGCTGTGTATCTACACCTGATCTGACCCTGTAGAGATTGTGAATTTTGATTGAGTACATTGATTTTCTTGTTCATGCATTGATGTGGTATTATATTGTTGTATGGACGAGTTTTGCAAGTGCTGAATATCCAGTTTGGTTCTTTGTTTTTTTTTGTGGCATAAGTTTTGAATCTGATAACAGGCTTTTTTTTTTGAAACGGCATGATAACAGGCTAATTATCTGATGATCATGATTTTGTTTATACCAGCAGCAAGTTTGTGTTACCATTGCATATATCTTTGATTTTAAAAGTAGTAACACTGCATCTGTGTCTTTGTCGATTGGAAAAAGAAATTACTTTCCGCAATGTGAAGGACAACAAAATGATCATCAGTCTTGAATGATAGTATGATTACATTACGTCTGTGATTTCTAGTGTTATTGCGTCAACAATTTTATTGATGGATATTTTTTCTGTTTGGTTAATAAGGTGAAAATCACTTTTTTTAATGTGAATCTGCATTTATCCTTTTAGCGTATATTCATCAATGTGTTGCATTCTCATCGGCTATTGCTGATTTGGAGGATAGTTCATTTACTTTAACTGAATGTATTTTACGAACCATGATCTTTTACAAATTCACATTTGTATATCCTCCTTCAAGTTTCCTAGTGCATAGGAAAAATTGAGCCATTACTCTAAAGTAAAATAAGATGAGCTTCATAGACATTTCACACTTGCCAATTGCTAATTGATGTCTTAAACTTGTGTGAATTGGTGATCTCTGAAGTAGTCAAATTGCCTGCCTTCTTTTTTTTTTTCTTTCTCTTTTTCACCATTTCATCCAAGACTCTTTGATGCTTTTTTTGTTCTATGAGTGTATGTATTGTCTGTACATGGTATAGTCACTGAACTGTCTGACCAACTTGATACTTGGTGCTTGCACCTTACAGTGATTCTTTAACT
>JAYMSL010000238.1:0-29164 GCA_036897195.1 Plantago coronopus
TGACAAGTATGATCATGAAATTCCGATTGATGACTATTGCTTGGCAGATCTTTTATCTTATTTTCTCTTGTGGAGGTCAGGTACAGATCTAATATCTAATTACTCCCTCTGTTCCACTTAAGGTATTCTACGAGATTGCGTGCTGAACTGTGACAAAAAACTACTCCTATACTATACGTCTATACCTATAAAAAAATTTAAGAAAATTATGTTAAGAAAGGACACAAAAATGTACTTCCATAAGATATTATTTATAACTTTTTACTGGCATAACTAGGTGTAATTCATGGTCAAGGTTCATTCGGCACGCAATATCGTACAATACATCTCAAGCAGCAAGGAGTATTACAAATTGGTATTTAATGCTAACAAGCAGTATTACTTATGGAAACTCAATCCCGCAAAAAAAAAAACACTGAAAAGTTATTATACTATATTTGCGAATCTTCTCTATAAAATTTAAGAATAGATTCCTCGAGAAGATGCAATGTTTCTGTGATAAATCTATACACAATTTCCTATTATTGCCTTCATATCCTTCTGCCCCAGAGACCAAGACAAAAAACTGAGATGCATGAACCTCACAATGCAACAAGACCCTATAGAATAGGTCAGGTGATGATGTTACATTCTTGTTCAGAGCAAATATCCCAAATGGAATTAACTAGATAAACTGTATGCAGTACACTTGAGAACCATAATATCTTGATGTATCACGACAAATGAGAAGCTGAAAAATATTTTGACTTACAGTTGAGCAATTTAAGATTTAACAAATGACAAACAAGGAACAAGGTCCACAAATTAAGGGATAAAAATCCATTGTCAACTTTAATGGAGATATTTGAAATTCCTAAAATAAAAAACAGAATAACATCGAAGTAATTCCAAGGCATTTTTAGAGCTACTTGAGAAGGAACAAACCTCAAATATGTGCGCATTTTTAGTGCCCCAACGACGTCTGACCGGATTATTTGGCCATTACTATTGACTAGTATATTAACACTTTCAACAACATCAAGGAATACCTGAACAACAAACGGAGCTAATTAAACCAGAGTTTCAGAGAGGTATGTCTATAAGTCGGTAAATAAAATTTACTTCATTCTTCTTGTAACGTATTCCTTCACTGCGCCATGAGACTGCATTTGTAACAGCCATAGGAGGCCTCTGGGTGACTTCCATTCTGTACGCATCAGTCTTTATAAACTCACTAAGAATTTTTGCTTCAGTATATTGTGGGTAGCCAAAATCCATAATTTCATCAAGTAGCTCATACTGAAATGAAAAAAGCATCAGTAGTCAAATATGTCAATGAGCTAAATGTTCTCAGCAATAAAATAACTGATAAGAAAGTTCTCATACCACTACAACGAAATTGTCTCTAAGCGATTCCTCTTCTAACTCTTCAAAATAATGCTTAAACACCTGTAAGAGAATTTCCCAAGATTTACTAACATAAGCGTCACCACTTCCGCAGGGGAACATAATCTGAAATTATAGAATTTTAATTACCAAGAATGCTTACATCAACTATTCGGTGTAGGAACAAAAGAAGACTAGCAGCATTGCAATTCTGCCTTGATGCAGTCATGAGGTACACATTGTTGTGTTGTATAAACATATATGTTACACCATCATCATACACGACAGGATCCTGAGTCTCCGTATCCCCCTACAACAATATCAAACTCAGTTAGTTCTTGTTCAGCTAAGCAATAACTCTTCACCATACGAAAAACCACCCTTTGTGTCACATTAGCAAAATGTTCATTATTACACTTAAGTTACCAGTTATGGTAAGTTATATATAGGTATCCATCTTCAGGTAGACACTACCACAAAATATATCACACAGAAAGGATTTGAAGTAGTAGTTAAAACACAATCAAGCCATTTCCCACAACACAATTCTGGATCATGGTACTAATCACAATCCTTAAACCTCTTAGGATCGGAGGAACATCTAATCACAATCCCAAACCTCTTATGAATGGAGGAACATCGGGGACAGACGGACACAACCGTGCGACTCAATTCCCGTCCAAGCCCAACCAAAACAAAGATTCAACCAAAAGCAATACTGATCAAACTCTACCTCATTATTAAACGGAAATGTTACAGGCAGCAAAGTTTGTTAGCATAAGAGGAAAAATTAATTCATTTCCTGTTCCCAAAAACTGCTCTATCTGCATCATTTTCCATTATTACTAAACATCAAGTCAAGATCAGATCACGCAAACCTAATCAAATCAAGTAAACCTCTAGGCATTCAAATGCTCCAAACCATAAAGGCAGCTCAATAATCATAATCAAACAAATCCCCAAACAAAAACTAACACTACAAGCTAACACAATTCAACCCAACCTCTTTCTCGATGAGCTTAGCGAAGAAGCGTTCAGCTTGTACAGCGGTGACGTCTCCACGGTAGTCGCGCCACACGAGAACCCTACCCTTGATGTCCAGTAGGAACAGCGCCGAGGCTGCTCCCGCCATTGATGCAGCTGGTCTGTTCAATCAATTCAACAACAAGAGTAATATGTGTTCTGATTGGATGGGATGTGGAGAGAGATCATAGATCGAGGGAGGTGGTGATGGAATAGTGGGCAAGTGAGATCTAGTGATGGATTGGTAAATTTTGAATAGAAAATGAGAAGAAATTAATCAGGAGTTTTAACTTTCCGCCATGGATGATTATTGCTGCTTATCAGACTGTAAATTTGTTTTCTTCATTTTCTGGAAGAATTGGAGTCGTAGTTGCATACTTGCATCATTATTTTATTACTTTATTATTTCTTCAGCTCAAACTTCAGCTTCGCTGTAATGAAATGGAAAGAACTTCGTAAACCATACTCGGGCTTGGCCCATTTCAGAAATGGTGGCCTTGGCCCTGCCACTTTGGTCCAACTATTAAACTCCACGGCCCTACCCATATTAGGATTATTTTATTTTCTTTTTATAGAATATTAAAATCCTTTCAATTCACCTTAAATTCAAGATTAAGTGTATTCAGTTTTATTTAATTCATTTTATGTTTATTCGGATTAGATTTGTATATTATTTGAATTCAGTGCAGGTCAAATATATTTAATCCGGTTCAGTTTAGAAATTTTCGGAAGAGTCGAATAGATGTTTACTATCTCCAGACCCTCCTAAAAAGATATTGCAAAAAACGTCGCAAATTCAATTTTCTCTACGGTTAGAGTAATATCCAAGTTGAGCACATAGTAAAGTGAAATAAGAATTGAAATATTTTGTTGAAATTGTTCGTTAGAATGTACTCCTCTTTTAGTTTTTCTTGTAAAAAAATTTAAAATGTATTGTGATGTCGTTTTTTGAAATATTTTTTAAGAGGGCACAAAGTTGAATTTTTCAGTTTTCATTCCCTCACGGTAAGTTATCTATGGAAAATTTGTTCGAGCGACATCGAACCTTTTCAAAACGACCCTTATAGAAAAGCTTACCAAACTAATTCGGGAACCAAATACCAAAAAGTACGGTACTAATTCTGAACGGAGAAGTGGGTTCCAGATATCGAACTAGAACCGACTTTTGGCGATCCCGGTTCCAAATAATTTGGAACCATTAACCGTCTGTGGAACCAAACCGCGAAATTGGCGGTTTCACAGTTAAAAAGGAGACGTCTCCTTATATAGGGGTGAAATCATGTGGTTCCACGATTCAAAACCGAAACGACCAAGGTTGTGGAATTGGAACCAAACGTCGTGGTACAGTTCCCTTTCTGGTTACATAATTCCTACGAAATGGAGCCAGCGGTTCCTGAATTGCAAATTTGTGATTCCAAGAACTGCCCAAAGCAAATCTACACCGGACAAAAACTGTTAAGGGTGTCGGAAGAGACGGAGGAAGTATGCATACATGATACAACCCCTTTTATTGAACGGACCTGGAGTTCATCAAAATGTAGAAGACTCAATATACTTTCCGGTTAGCCAAGGTTCCAATTTGCAAATGTAAAAATAAAAGAAATTAAAACCACCAAAGACGAGCTGCAAGTTCGTCCATGAAGGAAGAGCGATCCGATCCATAGTGATCTTGCCGTCATGGACACTAGACGAATCTCATCCATATGCAAATAAAAATATATATTACATCAAAACTTGTTTTTGGTTCTGCAAACTAGAGAACCAATCAAAGAGACACACTCATGCTAATGTCCAGAATGAAGATTTTTATAGCTCAATGACATTGAGTTCTGGCATATCTGACAAAGCAGATGTCAACTTCAAGATGTGCAATGCTACAGCCAACAATTCACCATTTTCTTACCATATATGACAAGTTCTTGATTGCTATACTTGCTATAATAGTTGCAAGGTATCTGAAACTACAATGTTAATGGTACAAATACATACATACAAACATATCATCCTCAGAGTTTTACATCACCAAGAAAAAGTTTAAACAAAAGGACAGTGAAATCTGAGTTACAATGCAAATGTACTCAACAAAGCAAGATAAAAAAAAAAGAAAGGACTCATCTGCTGTGTTCACTATCTTTCTATTAAACTGGATCATTGCGAAAAACGTAAGGAAAAGGGGTAAGATCATCTGCCATTAAAAACACCGCTAAAGATCTGGCTGCTCCCTCCAAGTGAAGCTTCCCATTCGATGGAAGACATTCTGATTCGAGACAGAGCGATGACTACTTCACGCATGTCTGGCCTGTCGATGGCCTCTTCACTTAGACACCATTCTGCAACTTCAGCCATCTGAAAGTAGAAAAGATGAATATCGATCCTTTCTAAATTAATGCAGCAAACTACGAGCGCTTTTAATCATATTTACCTTGTATACATCGTCTGGAGGATAATTGTCTTTCAGACTTCCGTCTATAGCTGAACTCAACGCAACCTCTGGATTTTCATCACTGAATATCCTGTTAATCTGGTAAAATAACGTAACGAATATTAGGCACTTTAATTTTCCTTCCTAAATCCAGAATACTGATTTCACTAAACTTGCCTAATCAGAACTGGTAAATAAGTATCAGGCTGATCTAATATGGTAAATGTTGAATTTTGAATTTTAGTGTATATGCACACAATTCACTTACAACTGTGATGAGTGATTTCATCCTATTCGGTTCTTTGTTGTCACGAATGAGTGCACGTTGGCCTGTTATTAGCTCTGCAAGAACTACTCCAAACGCGAATACATCAGTCTTTGTAGTCACCTGCAGCTCCTTCACTGACCTGCCATGTTTCATTCACTTTGATTTATCAGATGTGAAATTCATGATTATTTCCTAATCAAGCATAATATTTCTCATGCTAATGTATTGTTCCGTTGTCCAAAAGGCTTACTCAGGTGGAAGATATCCAGGGGTTCCAACCAAACGAGTTGCTATTAGCTCATCTTCGTTGGTTCTGTTAAGAAGTTTTGCCAAACCAAAATCTGCAACCTGTGAAACGGATCTTCAAAGTGTAAATAGTTCTTCTACTAGTGTATCACTTAGTCCAGATTTCCATCCAAAACCTCAAGTAAGTTAAGAAGGCTGTAATGACAGATTATATTTTTATATAGATATAGCATCGACATTGCAGCTACCTTTGCTCGAAGGCCTTCATCAAGCAGGATATTTGTTGTTTTTATATCACGGTGAACATATCGTGCCTTTGTGTGATCATGGATATACTCAATGCCCCTTGCAGAATCAAGAGCAATTTGTGTTCTTGCATTCCAAGAGAGAGGCTGGTGACCTAATTCGTTACAATTGATTTAAAATCTAACCACCCAGAGAAAAACAGAAAACAGGATATGCAATGAATAATGGAAAAGTTCGTATAAATCACCTTTCAGCAAAGGATCATGAAGATGATCGCCAAGCGAACCACTTGAGATGTACTCATAAACCAAGTAGAGGTGGTCCTCTCCACTCGCATAACCCAACAGCTCGACCTATATAATGGACTTGACACAGTTAGTATCAATCTGGTATATATGTATCACAGTAAGAACCTAAGTTATAAATACAGAAATGAAAGGAAAGAAAAAAGTCGTACCACATTAATATGATGTATCTTGCATAACACCTTGAGCTCAGCAATAAACTCCTTTGATAAGTTAGATCTCATCTTCTTGACAGCAACCTCCTAATATTGACATAGTTTAAATTTTGTAAAAATGAAAATTTATAACAGAATGGGCAGGGAAAGTTCAGTAAGTGTACCAGCTCGCCTAGTACGCCATAGTACACAGTTGCATATCCTCCCTGACCAATTTTTCTAGTTTCATCAAAGTTGCTTGTAGCCTCTTCTATCTCTTCAATAGTGTACAACATAGGTCTTTCTGAGTCGAAACCTGTAAGATCTGCAAAATTTGTAGACCATCAGTTTCTTTTATATATTGGTTCTCTATGGAGCTGACAAGAGAACTTCAATGTAGAACTACAATACTAAAAAGTTGCTTCGGCACTTCACCTTCCATCTGTTCTTTATAATACTGGTGTTTCTGCATAGAACGAGACTTGGTGACACTTATAGTCTTCGATAACGCTCCTGGATCTTCCTCATTCTGACCTCTATTTCTCCTTTTCCTCACAAGGATTACGGCCAAGAAGCACAAGGTAAGTAAAGTCACGGCTGATAGTACGCTTATAATTATAACCCACACGTGCATTTTCATCCCTGCTAATGAAAAATCACAACAAGAAAAGGTAAGTTACATGAACATACATTTAGGAATTTCTACTAAGGTTATAATGATTGGTATGCAACGTATTGAAACTTTCTGCAATGGTCTGATGTTTATTTGCAGTATGATATGCTAAATACCTTTCTTTGGACGTGGTATTCCAAACTTCTCCATAGGAACATATAAGAGCCATCCGATATCTATATAAGATGGATTTGAAGCCAAATATGTGTTCATGTTCTCAATCCCATCTTCTTTAGCCGTAAGCAAACTTGAAAGAGACGACAGGGTATCATGCTCCTGAACTGAATACGCAACCACAACCTGAGAATCATTATCAACACATCCACACAGAAGATGCAGAGTTATGTTATCTCCAGGAGTCAAGTTTGTATCTTGACCCTGATCCCAAACCAGTCCACTGAAAAGCTGATTCGATACGTCATAGAAAGTATCATGGGACTTCACCTCGTAAACAACATCATAAAAGTATGCAACAGTACCATTGACATTCTGGCAAGAACAATTTACCGGTACCAGGTAATCTTGTCGTGTATTATACATAACACTCTTGACATCTGATCCATTCACAGAATACAAAGAGGCGATCTGATCAATCTGGAGACTGTTGTGCTGATAAAGAAGAGCGTTGCATGATTGAACATTTGCTAAACAAGTGAAAGGAAACACATTTTTCAGAGCAGAGATTTTCCAGACCAGGACTTGTAGGAGAAAGAAAACAAGCAGGCTTTTCTCCAAAGCCATGGAATTTGGAATGTAATGAGAGTGGGAAAGGAAGAAGGCAAAGTAAGGAGCTGAGTGCATATTATTCAGGCTCTTATATTTGTCATTACATGCTTGTTGATATATTCTTTAATTAGTACTCAGCCGTTTTCGAATTATTTATGAAATTATTCATGCTTTCTTAACTATGTCTATGACTTTCCACCAATAGTTTGGAAGCATGAAGCTATTACAGAAACAAAAGTGTGTCGATAACTACAACATGCTAGATTAGTGCCATATGTTCCTATTACAACGGACATGATCCAGGGCATTACCTTCCATAAAACTACATCTAGCATATGGCAGTAGATGAATTCAATGAGAGGACAGCAAATAGTCAATCATACAATCATAGTACTAAAGTTAAATGTGATTCATATTGTTTAGACCTTGACAAGAAACTGATTCCTTGTTAGTACTTAGAAAAAGCAGTCCATTCTCAAGAACTTGGACAAGAATCTTGCAGCAAACTAAAGTATATTCACTTCGGCTCAAGATTCGACCCAGTGTTCACAGTTTGCCTGACAGCAACCCCATGCCAGATCAACTCTAGTGAAACTTTTATGGGTCGAATGCATAATCATACTCAAAGAGGAACTAACTAGGTAACTAGTGTCTGATTAATTTAGTGATGGATTGCCAAATGGTGTTAAAAGAGCATCTGGACTTCTAATCAGCCGGCTGAGAAAAGAATTGACCTGTTCATGCAAATGTGATAGTTTAGGCCCTGTCTATTCCTGCTAACATTAATTTATTCTTTCTAGTTTAAACAATGAAAATCTAAACATTTGACCTGAAAACTTCAGACAATTTCACCCCAACACCAGTATTGTATTGTTGTTGATTAAGCAATCTAGCAAGATCAATTTGGAGTAAGGTTCAGGTAGCCTTGGGCTTCTGACAAATATTCGACCTCAAATAAAAGGGCCCGAACAGAGCCCATAATGGATGGTCTATGTCTCAATTGTGCTAATTAAAGTACATAACTTGAAACCAGATAAAACATGTTAGACCAAGTCCAATGCTTATTCTACCAGTACCAGTGTATCACAGAATCAGATATTGCATGTTGTACATGAGTACATCACTTTGGCTGTTACTCAGGATGCAAGCTGAATAGTGTAAGGTTTTATTTCTGATAGCTGAAGGTCCTTAACTCATTTTCTCCATGCCTACTTTATAATATGAAGTCGAAGATAACGAACAAGATCATTATGGATATAGATAGGTCGTATGAATTAGATCTCTTTGAAAGCACATTCACCTCTCCTGAATTGAGTCCAAGTTCCATGCATAACGTTAGCGATAACTTGAACACCTCTCAACTCTAGTGTTCATGATCTATGAAACAGAAGACGTGTCTCTAATTACCAAAATTAGAGGGGTGATTTCAAAATATGAGAAGCGAACAAGACCTCTCTTATTACCAAGAATAAAGAACCAAATGTTCACAGGCTAAGAAAGAACATCTGGTCCTCAGATTTTCTTGGAAGTTCAAATTCTGTCACAAGCTAAAATTAGACATTTTGAGCAGTCATCCTTACTCCTAGGCCAAAAACAGGCCAAAATCCATGTCAGCCTCTTAAATCAGCTATCATATATAGAACAGACCAACACAAACATACACACGCTCCACAATCAACTATCAACATTAACTCTTGCAGCGAAAAACATGGCAGCTGGAGGAAGGATTATTGCACTAATGGTCGTGTTATGTGCAATCCTCCCTCTGCTCGCCTCCGCAGTTCCCCCAAGTTCCGATCAGGAATTTAATGAATTGAAATTCCGCTCAGATGATGATGATTATCCACCCATACAAGATGATGATTCTGAAGCAGAAGAAGAAGATGGCGACAACACAAAACGCATCAGGGTTGTTCAGAAGGCTGAGAAGAAAGACAACGACAAGAAGGGTAAGAAGAAGGGTAAGAATGGCAAGAAGGGAAAGAAGCCTGTCGCTCCTGGAAACGAAGATAACAAGCCTGTTGTTCCTGGAAACGAAGCTGCAAACAAGGCCGCCGAACCTGCACCTGGAGGTTTAAGAGTGGGATTCTACCAGCAGACTTGTCCTCAGGCTGAGAGGATTATTAAAGAAACCATGGACAAGATTTTTGAGAGAAATGTGAAGATTGCTCCTGCACTAATTCGTCTCTTCTTCCATGACTGCTTTGTCACGGTGAGTTCCTTCTACAGAGTTCTACTCAGCAAGTCAGCTTGACTAACGTTTTAGTAAACCTTTCAAAATGCAGCGAACATCAATGCACTCTTCTTGCAAGTTCGGTTATATTCATGAAACATCTTCAATCAGACCAGTTACATACACGAGTCGTGCACTGCATTTTATGATTAATGCATATCTTTTGCATATGGCAGGGCTGCGATGCCTCCGTCTTGCTGGAGAGGACTCCATCAGGTGAGAAAACAGAGAGAGAAGCACCACAAAATGGAGTGTTTGTCAAGGGTTATGAAGAAATCGAAGAAATAAAAGCTGCTCTTGAGGCCGAATGCCCCGGCATAGTATCTTGTGCAGATACACTAGCATACGCAACCCGTGAGGCCCTCGCACAAAATGGGGTCCAACGTTATGACGTGGCCGCAGGACGAAGGGATCGTCCAGTATCCCTTGCCGTGAATGCCGAACGCGACCTTCCATTCCCAGATGCCCCAGCTCAAGAAAACATCAAGTTGTTTGAGAGGAAAGGGATGACAATCGATGACTTGGTGGTGCTTATAGGTTCACATTCCATTGGTGAGTGTCACTGCACCGTGTACGAAGGTCGATTCCAGGATCCAGAAAAACGAAAGGATATAAACCCATCGTACCTCGATCAGTTGCATGTGCAATCCTTCTGTGTGGATCAGGATCAGACTCTGCCATTTGATCGTATGTCGCAAAATATTATGGATGCAGGGTTTTATAAGCAGCTTTTGGCGAAAGAAACTTTGCTTGAATCAGATCACAATCTGGTTGTTGAGCCTAACACAAATGCAATCATGAAGAGGTATGCTGATGATCAGGAAGGTTGGATGGCGAGGTTCATTCAGGCTATCACCAAAATGGGAGAAATCGAAGTGCTTACTGGAGATCAAGGAGAAATCAGAAAGCAATGCAGGGCCTTTAACTGAGGATTTGAGTATGTCTGGATTAGGTTAATATATTGTGTACTCAGTTTTTCAACCTTCCAACAGACTTATGTACTAATGGAAAACATAATGGTGAAGGAAGGTGCACCGTGAAGCAAAAACTTACGAATTTCATATACAAGTCTCGGAAGTTCATTCACCGACATTTAGAACAGATAATTTCTTAAGCTTAGCTAGCACATAGATTTTTTGTTTTCGAGGACATACAATATCGTATAATGATTTTATCTCTAGGAAGTTAGAACAGTATAAGATCATCCCCCATTTCACTGATGACATTCTGCACTGTAGTCAACATCTCTGAAAAAAAATCACAAAACCAAGCCATGGTTATTATAAAGTAGCAAGGCATTAGTGGCGTGGGATAGCTGAAGAATTTGATTGATAAAATTTAATCCATTTTATTAACCAGTCACCACTCGTTCATGTCAATGCAAGAAAATTTATTTGTCTGTGTTAAAAAGAACCATACCTTCAACTGAAACTCCTTCCAGATATCGCTGCTTTAAAAGATGGAGTTAATCAATGGCGAGTTAATTTATCTTGAAAAAAAGAAAGACAAGAATTCTGAAATAAGTAGTGACAGTGTCATTGCAGGGAATTTACCAGGAACTGGGTTTTCAGGTTTTCCTGGGAATCCTTTGGTTTAACTGCAGGCAGACATTAAATCAACATAATAATTAGTACCGTCAGCAGGGTTCTACAATGTCAACCGAATAAAATGTAGATAGAGAGAAGTTTATAAAATGCTAGATGAAGATACCATCAACTGCAGGGCGACAGCTCTTTAGCAACTCAGTAAAACTGGGAGGAAAATCTGGCATTGATTCTGCGGCTTCAGTGAATTGTGAAATTTGCTGCATTCCATGTGATTGGAATTCTTGAGATGCATCCCAGTTGTTGCTTGGGACAATTGGCTGAAAAAAAGCTGGTACTGGTTCTGCAAATTCAGGGTCTTGGGGTAATTGTTGCATTTCATGTGATTGGGATTCTTGAGATGCATCCACGTTGGTGCTTGGGATAATTGGCTGAATAAAAGCTGGTATTCGGTCTGCAGTTTCAGGGTCTTGTAGCATTTGCTGCATTTCATGTGATTCGAATTCTTGAAACGCATCGCAGTTGGTGTTTGGGGCAATCGGATGAATACTATTGTCTTCTGATAATTGCCAATCTCCCTCAGGCCTGAAAAAATACCTTAAACTACCATCAGATTTCATCTTAACATATCATTCGACATGCTTTTAATTTTTTTGCTGCAGTAAGCTGCAAGAGAAGAATGGGATCTGCAGTGCACCTGTCGGTAGGTTTATGAGGAGGTACAACCTCAGCTTGAGATGACAATTCAGAATTAACTTCAGAGCATTGAAGTAAGTTTTCGCCTCCATCACCCATAATTTCCTGAGGACATTTCGAAGATTAAATGGAAGTTCAATAAATGTCGCAATCACAAACATTAGCAGATGCTTATAAATTTCAAATCTAATCTAATAAATGCAAACCTTCAGTATATTAATAAACTTTTCGGCATCACTGAAGGCCACAAAGTACATTGCAAATTTCTGGATCTGCAAATAGCCATATGGTTAACAACTCAGAAAAAAGATGCTAGATATTCACTATATATAGAAACTACGTATGTTGACTTGGAGCGAACCCTCGTTGTAACATGAAAATAAACGTTTTACACATTCCACCTTAGATTATCAAAGCACCAACAGAAACTACAATTTTACACAACCTTAATTGTGGATTTAATAAGTCAATCGCATGCTAAAATTTCAATTATTTTCCTCTACACAGATCCAATTATTAGAAATGCAATAAGCCATATCAAACATTTCAACTACTTGCCTGGCCCTCGTGATCCTTGTAGCTCACAAAAACAGCCCTGCTTCCTCGTGCAGGATAACCAGACAGACATGATACTTGCGGCCACGAGAAATGCATTTTGCAGACGCAATGCTCTTCCTTTAAAATGTAACACATAACTGACTTATAAGCCATTTCAGACATTAATAAACCGAACGAGACTCCGTAAACAGCCTGAACTTCGATCAACATGGTTTGAAGTTTTCAACCAAAGAAAAAATCAAGGTTCCCTCCTTTCGTGGGGGCATAACTAGAACATCAGACTGATTCGAGGAATACTCATACAGTTAACAACATAAAAGTGTAGATCAATGTTGTCACTGCAAATGTTAAAAATACGGCATGCGTAAAGGGCTGAAAGAATGTCAGAAATCATCAATCAGGTACAAAAAGGGACAAGAATACCATATTATGCAAGGACGCCTTTCTCTCCAAATTTGAATTGAAATAACTACATAAGTAGTTATGCAGTTTCTTAAATCGACCGAGCAAGTGTTGCACATTATACTGAATTTCGAATGACAAACTCAAGAAACTACACAGTTCATCAACAAATTAATAGAATGTAAATAAATAGTGCCGGCATTATCAACAAGCTTACTCCAGAATTGGAAAACAGAAGCTCATACTCAGATCTGAACACGGGACATATCTTAAGTTTGAATATGTTGAGGATATAATTTCAGCAGCAAGGTACAAAAGTTTAGCAGCAGGACACATAAAAAATGAGATTCAGCTTATGACTATTAACTTCTAGTACACATGCATCATTTTACTTGTATCGGAACTGCAGTCGCATCATCATAAAAAGGGAGTTAACCACAAATTTAGCAGCAAAATGTTCATTCTACAAACAGTCAAATGACATTCAGCAAGTCACAGAGACTTTACATATTCTCAAAACAGGTTCTCAGTGTATAAAAATCCAGTCTAAGCTCATCAATGATCTGAACGCACACTAGATTAAGTTGAATTAGACACCAGATAGATGTGATTCTAGCACAATTAGTAGCTGGATCAAGGTACTACAATCAATCAACAACGTACAACCATGCACAAACGTCCGCTAGCAATTTCAAAACCTAGAATCAAGCCAATCAATCAAATTAGCATTCGAAATCTACAATCCACTGCACTTATTGTCATCATCCTTAGGATCGGTATGGATTTTGTAATTACTCACCGGAACCCATGGAGGAATGGTGATGGATAGTAGGGCTTGGTCGGAGCCGGTGGTGGACCGCTCGTAGACAAGCTTGAGAGTAGCGTTGTGGCTCGCCGTTGAAATCCAGTTGCCGCGGCGAAATCTCACACTGACTGGGAGATGCACGAGGGAAGGATGAGTAGATGGATAATCGGCGGATCTGTTGCTGATGAAGCGCGCATACTGGACTTGCCACTCCGCTTTGATGACGGAGATTGGTGGTGGATTATGCGCCTGGTTAACCAGCTGGATTGATAATTCTCCCGCCATTTTTTGGTTTTGTAGAGTTTGAAAATAAACTGATTTTAGTGTCTACTTATCAGCTTTTTCAGAGGTGTGGTTTGAGTACAAATGTAAAATGCACATCTTAATTTATAACCGGCTACGGTAGCTTATTTATACGTCTGTTCTCAAAGTAATTATCTCTTTTCATTTTTCTACTCTTATATATAGGTCAGGTGCCAGGGGCAATTCTCGCTTTGCCACTTGAAAAACAAAAAAGAAATGTCGATTTTTCGTAATATAGAAAATTATAAGGTCTTAGGAAATATATATATTTTTTGAAATCTTTTTATTTAAGTGAAACGGGTATCAAATATATATTTAACGGATCAAGAGACACTATTAAAAACTCGCAGGTGACACTCTCATAGCCACATTCTTATCTTGTTTCTTATTCTCTCTCAAATTTGAAACTTAAAAAGAAATATAACAAATAAGTGAGTGTGTATAATTATTATTTTGTTCTAAAAAATACGCCCTATGTTCTCGTAGCCAAACCCCAAGGGGTTGTCTTTGAACCCCATCTTTCTAGGAGAGATTGCAGGCACTTGCTGGAGTGTGGTGCTGACTCTCTATCGGATAGTCCATTTCTTTCTGTGAATTAACAATTTTGCTTCTCGCTCCACATGATAATGGACATGTTTTCCGATGTCCTTCACATTCGTAATCTAAGTTATCATTGATTCCAATGATGGAAAGCATTACCATTTTTGGGTTTATGTGTTTCCCTTTTCCTGACGTGATTTGAAGTTGGTGAGTGATTAAGCGACTGTGTGTGTTTTTTGTGTCAGTGAATTCGTTTAATTTGATGAGTTTCCGAATTGGGATTGGAAAGGAAAGATAAGGAGTTTCCTCTCCTTCCTTATTAGTACCATTTAATGGTGTATTAATGGTTGTTATAGTGTATCAACACTTAATGTAGTGTATCAACTGCGTGTTATGGTTCACTAGTGCATGCTATGGTGTATCAGTGCGTGTTGAACACTAGTAGTCCTTGTTCGTAGCGTTTCAGTACTTGTTACGGTGTATCGATTTTTATTACAATGTATCAGTGCTTGTTATTACAGACTTACAGTGTATTTGTTCTTGTAATGTGGGTATTAGTGTTTGTTGTATCCAGAGGCGGAACCAGACCCGGGTCATAATGGGTCCTCCCTAAAATAAAAAACAAATAAATTTGTAGGTAATATTTACTGATTTTTAAGTTTAGAACCTTCGAAGTCTCGAAATAATTGTGTATATGAAAATCCCGCACCCCTTATCGTAATTCATGGGTCCACCTCTGGTTGTATTAGTTCTTGTTACGGTGCATTGGTTCCTTTTTATGGTGTATCAACGCTTGTTGTAGCGTATAAGTTCTTGTTATGATGTATCAGTGCTTGTAGTATACTAGCTAGCAATGTTTTTTATTATGCTACATAAGTACTTGTTGTATTCCATAGTGTTATGGTGTATTATTAGTTGTTATGTTGTATGAGTGTTAATTATAGTGCATTAGTCACTGGAACATTGGATCTGTTTTTTGTTTTTTAATAAATGGCGAAGAAACACGGGATTTTCTATCGTCAGTCAAGATGTCGCCCTGACTAACTTCAATCACTTATTTTAAACCACTAGATTTGTAATCTAACGGCTTAGATTGAGATTGAATGACCAGCCACTTGTTGCACTAATTAAGTATCGCTATGGGTGTTGTTGTTGTCGCTGCATATCGCTTTAAATTAAAATATTATAAAAAATTATTATAATTAAAAATAAAAAAATTATGTAAAATTATATAATTATAATTATTTTAAAAAACATATTAAATATATTGATTAGAATTCTCTAATGATATAGCATTCCTACTTCTTTACTAATCTTGCCAGTATAGTGTTATTTAAAAATATTTAATTTCTTATTAAAAAATTAACTAAATTTTGTATTACCAAATATTCAATAAAGTAGCAAGTTAGAGCAACAGAATACAACATCATGTGTGATGCAACTTGATTGAAGTTAGTCAGCGCGACACCTTGACTAACAATAGCAAACCTGAAGAAACACTAGTGCCACATGGTACTATGGCTATATTCTGGTTAAGATTCATTATTCTATTTCCTAAGCTGGTTTGATTGAGGATGGGTGCGGCAGATCCGGTCCAATTGGAATAAGTCAGGACCGTCCAGTGACAAATCCGTCATGAACCCCGGTTCACTGGGGTCGGATTTAACAATGTTCATGTTCGCTTAAATGCTATGCCTAAATAGTAGTAGGGTGTAAGTTCATTTTATTTTGAAAAGGGAAAATCATAAAACCCATCTTCGATCTTCTTGTGTTTAGTTGGTAAAACTGGGTCCATAGTCCGTATACCTGTTTGTAAGATTTACAAATTTTATTCGATGACAAAATGATAATATTATTCCTTTTTTAAAAAATACAAATTGCATGGTTTAATTTGTTAATTTATAGCCAAATCCATTGACCTAGAGATTTAAATAATCCCAACCGATCACCTAAAACTCGAAGGAAATGGCAAGTGGGAACGCTAATAATTCAGTTAGTCCACTTAATTGCAATTAGTAAAATGTTCACACTGCTGACGGTATAATTTACCAGATGTAGTGATCTTAAGTAATCAGTCCGGGTAAAACGGACGGCTTTCAAACAGTACATGACAAATATAACATGAACTTTCAAGTTTCAACTAGTACTAATTACTCTAGGCCCCACTCCTAATGATTATTATCAATGAGTAATTCCAACTAATTACATGTTCATTTGTACGAAAAATAAAGTGATTGATAATTAATAAACGATTAATAACTGATAACATAATTTGTAATAGACGAGTCACTTCATGTTTCGAAAACCAAATATTAGGAGTATACAATTAGTCACTTCATTATTATTCACTAATCAAATTTATTATAGTCAAACTGCAAATTTCAATTAAGTAAATTGAAACAGGATAATAAGTTGACTGATAATATCCCACTGAAAAGACATGTAGTATTGTAACTTATTTACATGTAGAAGTTTGTCTGCTTCATTTTAAGATTGATACCAAACAAACACGCTTAAAAAACTCTAACCTTCTAGTAATTCCTAAATCACAATCTTAAATTTACGTCGAACTTCTTTTAGTTAATAGTTTTCAATTTCTACCATAACTTTTTTTAAAAAAGAAAAAATTGAGAACCCGTAACCACTATCTCTTTAGGTGTGTAGTAAAACACCATTAGGTCACGCATTAGCCTGCAAATTACGTGAACCAAGTTAACCGCACAATTTCAACTACAATTACTTAATTAGAAGTTGAAATTGAGAAGTGTTGACCATGAAATTCAAATTAGAAGTTGAGATGCATTTCGTAGTATAAATAGCTCCGCCCATCCTTAATTAAGAGCACATTATTCTTAACGAAGATGGATCGCAGAAACACCAACAAGTCTGCAAGGCTGCTGGCAGCAATCTTAATCGCCTTGTTCATTCTCGATGTCTTCCCAGCCACTTCTGTTTCTGCTCATGATACAGCTGGTATGATCATATTTGCTTACTTCACATCATTAATTCAGTGATCTAATTAAACTTTCATGATCAACTAACGTGGTCCGATCTACTTCCTGCTCCAGTTTTTGGAATCAAATCGAGGAAATTTTTGAACGACAGCTGGAGGAGTTTGAAGTTCGGAAAACATCCCAATCCGGTTGCCGTCGTGGTTAGTCGAAGAGAGGTGGAGGGTGGCCCGCCTCCGCCGCAATTCAGCCAGTCTCCGCCGCGCTCCTGAAAAGGGGAGCTGAGAGTTTGAGCTGAGTTTGAATTTTATGAACTGTACTATATTGTAGTGTTGTTGTTATTGTACACCTGAACGGCTGAACTAGATCAGTTTTCATTTGCATAATTTTATGAATTTTATGATTTGATGCTTCTGAATTCTGATCTGTGTTTGTCAAGGTGATCGTTTTATTCGTTGTAATTACGTGTATATTTTACATCCGGACTGAGTATTTTATGATTGGATTTCATGATTTATGGATTGTAAAAATATCAAGACTTGTAGTAGGTACATCAAAATTCATACAAAGATGCAAAAATATCATTAGATGGTATGTAAATGCATGAGGTTGAATGTTGAGAGGGTCGATAAGACAAAAAATATTATATATATAGCTCATCAGAAGTCAAATTAGTGTAATAATTACAACAACAGTAACGAAGTAAACTTGATGCAATATCCATACAAAGATGTGATTCGTAAGATATATGGTCATATTTTAGATATGTTGATAAAGTACATCGATTTTCTTGGTGAATGATTATGAAGCATTCAAGTTATGTTAATTATAAAGTAATGTTAGTCGTTAGAGTTATGTAAATAGGAATTATGTTAGACCCTGCAGAGTAATTGACCACGTAGACGAGTAGGGCTCACAGGGCTAAAAAGAGCACTCAAAATAAAGTTTTAAGGAAAACCTCTAGCAATATCTATTCAAAACATAAAAAGAGATTTTTTTTAAAAAACCAATAGACCTGTCAAGCGAGAGCACCCGTCATGTCAAAGGTTTTGTTGGAGTTAGGTTAGATATTGTGAAGTACTTAAATCATGTTGGCCAATGGAAAGCTGACAAGGCTTGTACGAGATAGCACAGAAATAAGGGAGTGTTATGCATAACCCTTAGCAATTGACCCTTCAAAATACAATAATATCAGAACCTTTATGGACCGGTGGCTTGCCAAACGAGCGCACCCATCAAGGTAAAGGTCTAGTTATTTTAACATTTAGAGTTATGTTCAATATTACGAAGTACTCCGAGCACATTGTCGAAGTAGACGGAGACGGATTATAGGGCTTGGAGGAAGGACAGGACACACAGAAGGAGTGTCGGGCAAAACCCCGACAATCTCCCTCCATAACACGAAAAGATAACTTTCATTAAACAACGGACCTGCCAAGCGAGCGCATCCATCATGGCAAAGGTCTCTCACCCTATACTACCTCACCTACAAAAACTATCACCATTACCTAACGGACCTGCCAAGCGAGCGCACCCATCATGGCAAAGGTTTCTCACCCTATACTATCTCTCTTACAAATTAAAACTCTCTCCCTCTCCAAACAGACCTGCCAAGTGAGCACACCCATCATGGCAAAGGTCTCTCATCCTATACTAACTCTCCTACAAAACTCTCACCCTCACCACTATTTTAGTCCGGTAGTACAGTGTCCATACACAATTATAAAAACAAGTACAAAGGTCAAACATTGAGTTTAGTATGTCCCAAATCATCATAAACCTACAAGTAGAGCTTCATTTCTTGCCTCTTTTAAACCGGTTCACTTGATCGATACACGTGAAAAATAGGCCAAAAAACCTGAGAGAGATTTATAAATTTAGAAAATTGATTCAGAAATAATCTAAACATGAAGGCTTAACATATTCGACCTTATAATTATAAAAGATTAAAATCTAAACCAAGACTTACCTCATAACAATCAATGGATTATTTAAATCGGAATTTACAGTCTCTTGCAATTAATCAATCCAGAAACAATCACCTGAGCTGAAAACAAGCAAAACATAGCTAATACAATACAACGCAGGAATAAAAACTTTACCTTGTAAGTCGGCGAGTAAAGCTAATTAGCTTAGTCAATTGAACATGTGATTCATCCTATAAAATCAAATAGATCTGAATCAAAACAAGTTAATTGGCGATTCAGGTTAACAAAAGTTGGATTGAGATCCATAACAAATCAATTTTGTATGTGTATGAAGGTGATTGAAAATGAGCAAAAACATTCTGATGATGAATTTTCTCAAGGCACGATCGTTTGTTATATAGTGAAAGCCTGCAGTGATCTGACGGTTGTAAATGATGGATATAAAATATATATTTAGATGGTCAAACTTTTAATATTAGATTACATAAATTGTGCTAAAATTCTATAAAAGTATTGACTAAAAATATAAAAAGTAAAATAAATATGAAGTGCAATAAATTTTGTTTGTTTATTACTAGAATTCCAAATATTCTACTTATTATGCACTTTATCATAGTCTTTTTTCTTTTTTTTGTTTTTGTTTTAAAATTTAATTTAATTTATGATACAATAAATTACTTTTTTATAAAAATTTAATAAAATTATGTAATCTTTTATTATTATTTAGAAATTAAAGGTATTACGCGCAGATATGCGGGTATCCCATATCCGCGTGTAAATGACAACTAATTAAAACAAATTAAATGACTAATTGAGTAATTGGCCTTTACCAGATAATGTTAAAAAAAGGTTGGATAGGGCTGTGGCTTGCCCCAATTGGCGTCTGCTGATTTGGGATATACTGGTAATGTTTATACATGGACAAATAAGAGGCCTTTACCAGATAATGTTAAAAAAAGGTTGGATAGGGCTCTGGCTTGCCCCAATTGGCGTCTGCTGGACACCACGGCTAAAATTACACATCTCACCAGCCGAGGGTCCGATCACCTGCCGGTCCTCGCGGAGCTCAATCCACAGCCTGGAACCCAGGCGCATAGGCGCAAGGTAAGGAGGAAACCGCCTTTCAGATTTGAATCAATTTGGTTGAGGGCGGCAGGATGCGGCGCGGTGGTGACGGAGACCTGGCGGGACCTGGGTAGCGGCGGCGATATGGCTGGGCTGCTGTCTGAATGTGGTAATCGATTGGGTGTATGGAGCAAGCAGCAATACCCAAATGTCAGGAAACGAATTCGTGATGTCAACAAAGAGTTGGAGCAGCTCAATCGGAAACCATTCACGGTGGAGGTGATGACGCAGGAGAAGCAGTTAAAGGGGGAATTGGAAGACATGTTAGATCGAGAGGAGGAATTGTGGAAACAACGGTCAGGTGCTCAGTGGTTAGCTCAGGGTGACCGGAATACTAGATTTTTCCATGCTCAGGCGTCAAAGAGGGAACATCGAAATGAGATTTCTGGGTTGAGGAATGCGTCTGGGCAGTGGATGGAAGAATTAGGGGGATATGGGGGCTATAGCTCGGGAGTATTTCCAGCAGATATTTCGAAGCAGTAGGCCGGCGGATGAAGATGTGGAGCGAGTGGTCAATACTATGAACAGGAAAGTGACAAAGGATATCAATCGGGATCTTCGGCGCCCATTCACTACCAGTGAGGTAAAACTTGCTCTTTTTGACATGTATCCCACAAAATCCCCTGGCCCTGATGGCTTACCAGCTCTTTTCTATCAAAAGTTTTGGCATGTTGTGGGTCGTTCTGTAACTTCCTGTGTGTTGGATATTCTGAACCATAGAAAACTTGACCCTAAGTTAAACTATACGCATATAGTTTATTGCCAAAGTGTCAGAATCCTGAGCTTATCTCCCAGTTTCGGCCCATTAGCCTGAGTAATGTCATTTTTAAAATAGCTTCTAAGGCTATTACCAACCGGCTAAAAAACCACATGACCAAAATTGTTGCTGAAACTCAGTCTGCTTTTGTCCCTAATAGGTTGATTACGGATAATGTCCTAGTTGCTTATGAAGTTAATCACTTTTTAAAACGAAAGACTAAAGGAAAAGACTGTTATATGGCCCTTAAGCTAGACATGAGCAAAGCTTATGATAGGGTGGAATGGAACTTTCTGGAACAGGTGCTGATGAAATTAGGATTTGAGCAGGAGTTTATACAGCTTATTATGTTATGTGTCTGCTCTGTTTCTTATTCAGTTAGAGTGAATGGTGAATTGTTTGGTCCTGTGGTGCCGGAAAGAGGGCTAAGACAAGGTGACCCGTTATCTCCCTATTTGTTCTTACTGGTAACAGAGGCTTTTAGCTCACTGCTAGCAGCAGCCGAAAGGGAGGGTTCGCTCAGGGGTGTAGCTGTTGCTCGGGGGGCCCCACGGGTTTCGCATCTCTTGTTTGCTGATGATACATTGATATTTTGCGAAGCTTCTAGGAATGGTGCTATGGTGGTGAACGATATTCTGGAGAAATATAGCAGGGCTTCAGGTCAGACTATTAACCTAGAGAAATCGACAGCAGTATTCAGCGGGAATGCCGGGAGGGAGCAGGTTGATGCAGTACGAGCTGTATTGCACGTAGAAGTCGTGGAAAAGCATGAAAAATATCTTGGATTGCCTACTACAATGGGTAGGTCTAAGAAGGAGGTCTTTGCTTGGCTACGAGAGAGACTTTGGCAAAAAACGCAAGGCTTTGGGGAAAAACAATTATCTAAGGCAGGAAAGGAAGTGATGATAAAGGCAGTATTGCAAGCAATTCCATCTTACGTAATGGGGTGTTTTAAGCTCCCTGAGTATCTTCTCCATGAGCTAGAATCGATTATATCTAATTTTTGGTGGGGCAACGGATCGAATAAGAAGATTCATTGGATCAAGTGGGATACATTGTGTGAAAGTAAGAGAGATGGAGGCATTGGTTTCAGAGATTTGGGTTCATTCAATATGGCCATGTTAGGCAAGCAAGTTTGGCGGGTAATCCAGAATCCGGAAGCGCTGCTCAGTAGGATATGGAAGGCAAAGTACTTTCCGAATTGTGACATTCTTGAGGCTCAAATGAATGCTAATGCATCATATACCTGGAAGAGTGTACTCGGGGCAATTGAGCTGGTAAAGGAAGGGATTATTTGGAGAATTGGAAATGGTTTATCAGTCGATGTGTGGAAGGACCCATGGATTCCGCGTGCTGCTTGTAGACTCCCCTTTACGCCTGATATGCTCCCATTTGGGGATATTCCCGTGGCTAATTTCCTGTTAGCAAATGGTATGGGCTGGGATGTGAATGCTCTACAAGCCGTATTTTGGCCTGAGGATGTAACTGAAATTGTGAAGATACCGACGAGTGCACAGTCGAATGATATCAGAAGGTGGTTCTACTCAAAAAGCGGGTATTATTCGGTGAAATCAGCGTATCATGTAGCCCGGCAGATTAAGGCTAGGAGAAGTGAGGCATTGGCAGCAGGACCAAGTGTGTTACCACAGCGTCAGGAATGGAATTTTGTTTGGGCAATTGATTGTCCAAATAAAATCAAGATATTTATGTGGAGGCTAATGCGTGAAGGGCTGCCTGTTGCAGTTAATTTGGCGAGACGCAATGTCATTTCTGATACAATGTGTGGCTTATGCGGTGGTGCGGCGGAGAGCTCTATACACACCTTTCGCAGCTGCCATTTTGCGCGTATGGTGTGGGCTTTATCGGGCATTCCACACCGTGTTCTAGGCGGAGCAGCAGATGGCATAGCAGAGTGGGTATATAAGGTAAAGCAGGGGTTAACCTCAGATGATTTCCGCAAGTTTGCTGTGCTAAGTTGGGGCATATGGTTTCACCGGAACCGTAAATTGCATGAGGGTAAAGATGGGGAGCCGGAAAGGGTCATATCCTTTGCTGCGGATTATATGGCCAGGTATGATGCGGCCAAATTGGCATATTCTACACCTACTGTGCAAGCTCCTGCGGCGCGGTGGAATCCTCCGGAGGTTGGGGTGATCAAGATTAATGTGGATGCGGCGTTTAATTCCACGACTGGTGTTACTGGTCTAGGAGTTGTAGCCAGGGACAGTGCGGGGGTTATCCTACGATGGCGCACAAGACGAATTGATTGTGTCTATAGTGCAGAAGTGGGGGAAATTTTGGCTCTGCAGGGTGGCTTGGCTTTAGCCCGTGACAGTGGCTGGACTCGGATTTGTTTGGAGAGTGATTGCTTGAGTGCGGTTAATACTCTTCGAACTACTTCTCTGGACCTGGGTATAGCAGGACACATTGTTGAGCAAATTTGCTTGGAATCTGCTAGATTAGGAGTTGTTAGCTTTACTCATGTTAATAGAGCAGGTAATGCAATAGCTCATCAATTAGCAGCAAATCTTTGTGATGCTGATGGTAGCGAGCTAGGCTAATGCGCTGCTGCTAGATGCTGCTATTGTCTACGCACATTGTAATTGATCTTTCTGATTTGCTATATATGAAATATTGATTCTCGAAAAAAAAAGTAATTGGCCTTTGGTTTCCAAAACAAGAAAAGAATTCTGGCTCTTTGCATCCAAAACGACCTCGTTCCATCCTATCAATACCATCACGTGCCCAAACTGAAAGGGCACTATCGTAACAAGCAGTAAAAATCCGGAAACAGAAATCTTCCACTCCGCTTCTCAAGCGGCGGGCGCCACCGCAACAACCACCACCCCAATCGCAAAATGTCCGCCCTCTCATCACCCACATCCTTCTCCGTATCCTCCTCCAACAAAATCAATCCCAATTACACCAAGACCAGAACAATTCGTTGCGAGCTTCACAATTCTGCTACTCCTCAGAAGTGGACAATTGATTGCGCCCCTTCCGGTGAACCAATTCACATCATTCTCAATCCACCTCCTGCTTCATTTCCGATGTCTATGGAAACGTCTTCTCGCAAAAAGTCTAAGAGCGTCTGCCTGTTTTACTGCTCCGAGATGGAGGACCTTGCCAGGAGAATTGCTTCTGAATCTGACGCCATTGAGCTTCGAACCATCACTTGGAGGTATACTATTCTCACACCTTTCATGTTTTGGTACCATCATTGCAATTGGGGTGATGTAATGTGCTTTAGCTATCAAACTGTGTTTTATGTTTGTGTTCCTTTCATTCGGAAGCTCCATGATTATGAAATGATTACTTTAGTTATTTTGCTTTGGAAAATTGGGTACAGGAATGTAGATGGAAAATTGTGCAGTCTTCGTAACGAATTTAAAGAGTTGATGTGGAAACCATGTGAATTGATTTTAGACTTACTTTTGGGTAAAACTAGTTGAATGATTTCATTTTCAATAACTAATTATCATGTTCCTGAAAGTAGTGAAGTAGCAAATACAGCTTCGTTATTACTTGAATTAGTAGGTACTACTATAACTTATAACATTTGAACCATATTCCCTTCTGTAGTTCTGTCAATTGATTCGTAAACTAAAGAAATGAACTTCTTGGTAATAATTTTATCTGCGTTCTGCAATGTATAATATAGGGGAGAAAGTGTTAAGATCTTGACTTGTTTAGTAGTTTCAATCAATCAGGAAATTTGAAGATGGATTTCCCAACTTGTTTATATCCAATGCTCAAGGAGTTCGTGGACAGCATGTTGCTTTTCTTGCCTCATTCAGTTCTCCTGCTGTTATCTTTGAGCAGTTGTCTATAATATATGCGCTGCCTAAGCTATTTGTTTCATCGTTCACGCTTGTCCTTCCATTTTTCCCAACGGGCACCTCAGAGCGTATGGAGGATGAAGGAGATGTCGCGACTGCATTCACTCTAGCTAGGATATTGTCGAATATTCCGATATCAAGGGGTGGGCCCACCAATTTAGTTATTTTTGACATCCATGCTTTACAGGTTGGTGTGTAAAAATTCATTCATGGTGACACAGTGCTAGTTCCAGGGTGGTCATTCATTAAACTGCAATTATATTTTTATTTTATAGTTATTTATTAAATAAAGTTTTAGCTTATAGTCTAACATGCCCATTGTTTAATGTTATACTTCAGGAGAGATTTTACTTCGGTGATAATATATTGCCGTGCTTTGAAAGTGGTATACCGATGCTCTTAAATAGGCTACAGCAGCTTCCAGATTCTGACAATGTAAGAATGATCTTTTTTCCAGGTCTCTTAGCCTCTCAGTTGTCGTATGGGTAATGCGGAAATGAAACTAATGTATTTTTGAGATTATGAGCTAATCTTATGAGTGTTGCATGCTATTCTAATCCACCTTATTAGTTTAGAGGAAGTGATTTATCTATTGAACATGTAAACTAGTTCTGTCAAAAAGGTTCTTGTTAAATCAGACTATAATACGCCTGGCA
Organism: Plantago coronopus; assembly: GCA_036897195.1. Taxonomy (NCBI): domain Eukaryota; kingdom Viridiplantae; phylum Streptophyta; class Magnoliopsida; order Lamiales; family Plantaginaceae; genus Plantago; species Plantago coronopus. Next base: position 25,746 of record JAYMSL010000238.1, read on the forward strand.
ATTGTAGCCAGATATGGTACTCTTTTTGTGCATTGGTGATTACTGATTAGTTTAATACTTTAATGTAAGATATGAACTCACTTTGGGTATTCTTTCTCTGAAAGTTCCTGTTCTATTTGCTTGTGATTTGTGATCCAGATAACAGTAGCATTTCCAGATGATGGTGCATGGAAACGGTTTCACAAACAGCTGCAACACTTTCCTATGGTACATCTCTATCTATGATTCTATCACAGATTCGTAGAGTCACCAGCTTCATTATCATCAGCAACTACTGGCAAGAAATTTCATACATCTTGTTTTGAAATTCTAGGATACGACAAGTGCCAGCTTTTTCAAAAATTTCCGAAATCATCTTTGACATTTTGATATTATTTAGTTGATCACTTATTGACAATAGTGAGTTTGTGTAAACTAGCATAAGGGACATTCGTTTTTTCCAAATCAACTCTGAAATTACTAGTTTACCTAAGGAGCAAGAAGTAGCTGGCCCATTGGTTCTAAACTTCTAATTTAGCTTGTCTTTGCATTACTATTTAAGAGGTTTGATTTGTAAAATTCCAATGTACTGCCTAAATATAAAGTAATATCATGCCGTGAAGTATGAGTTGATGCATCGGCATGACGAATTAATGAATTTTCTCACATGCTGAGTCTTAGAAACCTAGCTTTGTTAAAAACTTGCATTACTGGATGAACACGTTTGTGCCACAAAATAAAGCTTGTTCGAGGCTAGCTTGTTAAATCATAAAATGTTAAACTTCTGTTGTTAATGAGTAATGACAACATGCTTTATCCCATTGGCAGATTGTCTGTGCCAAAGTTAGGGAAGGTGACCAGCGAATAGTACGCATCAAGGAGGGAGATCCAAAAGGTCGTCATGTCGTGATAGTGGATGATCTTGTGCAATCTGGGGGTACACTAATAGAGTGTCAGGTGAAAACTGTACTTGTTCTTTTTTACATGAACTTACGAAATGAAGATGGTGGAATTATTGTGCTTATATCATATCATCAGAGGAAAGATGATAACGGTGAAGTGTACTAATTTCAAAGACTCTTGTTTAACTTTCTGTTTCCTCAAAATTTCACTATTTTTATTCAGAAAGTATTGGCCAAGCATGGAGCTGCTAGGATAAGTGCCTATGTGACGCATGGAATTTTCCCAAATAAGTCATGGGAGCGGTTTAAACATGATAATGAAGGTATTCAATATTCAATAATACATGCATTTATAACATCAATCAAATAGTCAAATCTCTTATCTGGATGTTTTTTGTTCTTATGCTTAATGTGTATTTCGTTTAATGAAATAAAACACATTAGGGAACCCTGAGAGCGGGATGACATACTTCTGGATCACAGATTCATGCCCAGAGACTGTAAAGCAAGTGAAAAACAAGCCTCCATTTGAAGTCATAAGTCTTTCTGCGGCAATAGCATCTGCTCTGCAGGTTTAGCAGAGGTCACTATGTTCAGTTTTTGTACATTTCATTTCCTCACTTCCTTTAAGGCGTATAGAGAGACGGAATGCAGATTGCAAACACAGTTTTCTGATCCGGCTGATAGATTTTGGTTTACCTAATACTGCTAAGAATTATGTTACCCTTCCAAATATATAGGATCAACGTAAGTATTTTATTTCTATGCACTTAAGAACAGCATACTTATATTCAATCTCAAGTGTATTTTCGATCTCTTCCAAAATGCCTTACCTGCATGATCTAATTTGTTTTGATTGTTTTTCTTCATCTATACGACTGTACCGTCCTTAATTTGGTTACATATTCTCCCACACACATTCCTAAAACAACACGCACGCCTTCTTATTACTTCATAAACTCCTTACTCCTTGCATGCATGGGTTAACTTCATGACTAGAAAAGCTGTATAGGACAATTTTTGATAATCTATACATTATGTGCTAAAATGTACAAATTTTTCTGTATATTTTGCACAAATTATAACCACACCCAAATGTACATATTTCTGATCAAAATGTACAAATTTTTGGTCAACTTTATGCGAGTTACTGTTTTTTCTTTTTTATAAGTGTATCTCCCATGTTGTTGTCTCTCGCTAAACTCATTCTGTATTCCGCAAGCCCAATGGCCCTGCCCAAATGCCTGGATATGGTCCTCTAACGTCCAGTAGTGTTGAAAAACATAAATTGAAACTTAGAAAAACAGAATACAGTGAGGTACAATATTGCCGTGAATGGCCTGGAGCATTTGCTGTAAGGGTTTGAATTGAACTTTGGAGTTTGAACCCATGTTCCTTTTGTAGTGAATTAGAAGTTTACTAAATAAAAATAATTTAGAGTGAAAATGCAATTATATAAAGAATTCTCTCTTAAATGATACTTCCTCCGTTCCATTAAAAACTTTTTAAGGAAATATTTTTCACGAACTGTGACTGCGAATTGCTTTAAAATTATACGACAAAATAAAAAATAGTAAAATTATGTCACAAAAGTGTACATAATTATTATCATAACATAATTGTATTATATTTTTTTGTCGTATAATTTTAGATCAATTCGCGGTAAAAGTTCGCGATAAAAGTCTCCTTAAAAAGTTTTTAATGAAAAGGAGGGAGTACTAAATAGAGCTAGCTTGAGGTAGGTGTGACGCCAATAATTAAAGAAGACTGCTTCTCCAATTCTGACTTTGAAAGTAAACATATTATGTACTTCTTCCATCTCCTCTCAAGTCTTAGGTAAAGAAAAATAACAGAATGATTACTTTTGATTAGAATATTGACAGTGGAAGTGAAAGATAGATATATTAATTGTTAGGGACAATTACTATCAGACCCCCTGATAGATACACGCTTTGCACTTGAATCCTTTTAGATCATCAATTACACTTAAGTCCAATAGTAAAATCTGAAAAATCAACAACAAATAAATCCTTGAACATTTGGACTATTTTGGAATTAGATAACTTTATTTAATTGTATTTTCACCCCACAACTTTTTCATTTTCCATAATCAACCCTTCTTCCTCCTCCATCTTCTTCCTCCCCTTTTTCCTCCTCATGAGTCTTAATAATAGAAGTACTCTCCTCCGGCGTAATCAATGCCTTCTTCGCCCTCTTATCCTCCCTATCCACCACCTCCTTCGAATCAATTGCAACATTAGCTCCATTTCCCGATACAACCTCATTCTTGACAGTTAATTGGGGCTTTTCTTCAGCATGGGGCAACTTCGGGGACGGAACTGAGTTCCTTGGGTGGAAGCCGGAGATGGCTCTTTGCGTTTCTTGGGAGAGGGCTTCGTGGGCGGCTGCTTTTTCTTCGAATTGGACACGAGGACGTCGAAGGCGGATGGACGGGAGCTGGACATGGTGTCTACTGTTGTGAGCTTGGGGTTTGAATGGGTGCAGTAAATAATGTGTTTGGGAGAGAAGGAAATGGTA
>JAYMSL010000239.1:0-29126 GCA_036897195.1 Plantago coronopus
TTTTTTTTTTTTTTTTTTTTTTTTTTTTTTTTTTTGAGATAATTTTAAGTGTCTGCTGAGTGCTGGTGAATGAAGTATGAAACTGCATTAGTTAGTTTTTTAAGGGAAAATAAAATAAATAAGAAAAAGCCATCCCTTAGTTATTAAGCAAATAATATTAGTTCCCAATTTAGACAAAAAATAATTAAAAAAATGTAGTAGTTCCAAAATTAAAGAGATGGAGCACATGTGACACATGCAATTGCATGGTGCAGAACATGCGATGATGAAGAAGTTGCATTGCTAATTTGGTATGCTCAAGACGAAGGAAGAAGACAAGATTCCAGGCCAGTGGGAACGTGTCGCTTCAACATCATCATTAGTGTTATATATTATATATTATTATTCATTCATTAATATACTACTCCCTCCGTCCAGTCAATAGCTTCCCACTTTCTTTTTTTGTAGTCCAATACAAAGCTTCTTATTTCCTTTTTTGGACATGTGGTCCCTAATCTTTATCAAATCATTTAATTACAACACACCAAAAAATACTACAACTACTCCACTTACAATATAATACTTATTTTCCTTATTTTATTGACCAAATATACACTGGGAAGCTTCTCCTTGGACGGAGGGAGTACTACTTCTTGCCTCATGAGTAAGTCTACCATATATATGAATGGGAGCGTTACGTATCAGTACACCAGGACGCCTACCGTTACGTATCAGTCACACATATTCTGCACGTTACGATTCGTTACATGGGATTGGTGAAAACCCCAAAATACCCCTCCTTTTGCAGCTCTTTTGGCACGAGACAGCTATTACCTGTGGCTCAAAAACTATTATACTTAAAAATATATATAAGGACCTACTCATCAATACTAATATATGATATATCCTAAGTCTACCATATATATGATATATCCTGTGTATATCTGCACCCTGTCTAAAATCTAAATCTAATCTTTTTTACATCATCATTTTCTTTTAATATCATCATGTTTTAATAATATAGTATATCAAATGAAATGTATTCCTAGTTTCCTACCGTTCGATAAGAATATCCCACTGTTTGTTTGTCGTAATATTTAAGAAATGGAGTACAATATTAAAATATAGTGCACGTGAAGTATATCGTTATAATTAATGACAAGTAAAATAGTACAATTAGAGTTATATCATGATAGTATATTAATCAATACAATTGTAGTATGAATGTGATTAAAAAAAAGAAGAACTTACAAAAATTGAATGTGACATTTCTAGGGGTTACTAAAAATGATAAAATCATATCCAATTTTAATAGTCTTACTTCTGATTTCAGCCTGAGGAATCTTCATAAAGTCTTGATGTGAACAATACCATGACTCAACTTGAGGGACAAACTTCAGCCTGGCAAACATTTCCTGTTATATCTTCTAGATTCAGTCTTGGTTCAACCTTTAGCTTGTTGCAAACCTCCACCTGCAAAACAAACCTAAATTTAATACAAGATATACTGACATATACTTTTAAGGACTTGATACCTTAACAGACTTATTAAGCTTGAGTTAGTATTAGGGTTATCAGCCTGAATATATCAAAATCCTAAAAGGTCAGTCTAACCCCATATTCACCTTATTTTGAAAATGGATATCTATTTTCCCTGGTGCGTGTATGTGGTGATGCTGAGTAATCTTTGAGACATCTCTTTCTCACGTTTGCTCTTAATATACATAAAATGCTTATTCACACCGAATTGACTTATGCTTTTAGATGTTTATGCAAACATGTGGAGTCGATCCAGACAATACTGAATCTAGTTCGTGACGTTAGGGCATTAGTACCAAGTTTTGAAGATATAAAAATACAAATGATATATCGAAAGACAACATATCAGCAGCCTTCCTTGCTCGGTTGGGTTGTGTAGGTTTTCCTTCAAAAGAAGTAGTTCCCATCCCCATCGTATAAACCCTTTGGCGGAGGTTTGAGATGTTGTACTCTTTTGGTTTGTGCATGACTTGTCTCATTAGTTTTTTTGAGCAACCCTCCAACTCTTACTTTGTTCGACATTGTATAATATGAGCAGAACTTTGTTCAAGTCGCTTAAATATATCTGAAGTAACTGAATTGAATTAATCAGAAATGAAATTAATTTGGTATCAAATTTTGACAAGTGTTGTAGTATCGGATTCTTTCTTTTTATTTAACCAACTACAATAGATTTGTCAAATCCTGAGAATTTTTCTAGTAATTAGCTCTTAATATCTAAAAAAACGCTGTAAAATAGGAACTTAAATAACTTAACTTGCATAATTGAAATTACTTGTGAAAAAGTAAAACTAAAAATAGAAGTGAAGTAGATGGAGATGGAGCTGGAGATGAGCCAGCACAGCATGACAACACTACAGTATCTGGGCACACATACTATTTTGATATTTTCCCATCTCTTCTTTTTTACCAGATTACAACAAATCCAACTGTAATTTCTTTTCTCTACCTTATAAAGGAACAGCTATGGCGATCATTCCCCATTTTTCCCGTCTTTCATCATCTTTCCTCCTTACTATACACACCAGATATTTATATCTTCTAAGGTATATCTTCTTTCTTTTTTACTCTTAATTAGCTGTCGGAATTTGGGCCTCTTTTCTTTTTCCTAATTTGTTATTCCTTTGAATTGTCAATATTGCAGCATTTCACAGAAACCCTTTTGGTAATTGATCAATAAATTTGGATTCTTGGATGAAATTCTGCTGATTGTTTACCAGATGGCCTGTATGGCGATGCATATGTGGAGTTTGAGTGGTTTAGTAGCTGCTTTTCTTGATCTTGCAATTGCCTACTTGTTCCTCTCTGCATCAGCTGTAGCTTTCATTACATCTAAATTTTTAGGCTTCTTTGGGTTGAATTTACCTTGCCCTTGTGATGGGTTATTTTTCAATACACCCTTTAAGGAATACTGCTTGAATAGGTTGTTAGTTGATTTTCCCACTCAGAAAGTGTCTAATGTTCATGCCTCTGTCAAGAATAAATTCCCCTTTGATGATTCTGTGTGGGGTAGAAGTAGAACAACAGGATGTGTCAATAGGATTACTCAAATGGAAGATGAGGCCTCATGTAGTTCGGTATCGGATGTGAGAACGGTTGGGGAGGATTTGAGTGTCGAAAAGTATGATATGAAGGGGAAAGAGGTGATTGATCATAGGCCGAGGAGTCGACTGCGTCACCGTAGGAAAGGATGGCGTGGCAGGGGAGTGTATTCTTCTGTTTCCTCTTTTGATGCTTCACTTAATGATGAGTCTGCAGCTTGGAAACCTCGACGTAGCACTAACAGCATTTCCATTCGAGCGATTCGAACGCCTTTGGAGAGTGGCTTCAGCTCTCCTCATAGATGTAGGTTCTCATACTTCTTTGATTACCATTGCTTTTATTACTTTTCTTTTTCTGTAGGTTTCTTGGAGTTTGTCGTCACAACTAAGGAATGTGATTAAATTTCATAAACCTTATGTCCGTTGGTAGGGGATTTTGATATTTTATTGCCATTCCCACGCATGTAAGTAAATGGGGAAACTAAAAATGTGATTTTCTAATACATCAATTAGGTTTGTTTGTATGAAATATGAATATTATGGTTTGTTTTCTACTTCTGTTACTATGAATTTTCTATGGCTGTGCTGTGCTTTTGCTAACATAATTTTCTTGCTAGAGAATTTAATGACATCTTTTTGTAGAATATTCTTACCAAATTTAACCATGGTATGCAGTTAATTGGATGAATCTAATATAGATGTGTTTCTCAATTTGGCTTTACTTTCTGTGCATCTACTATACATGCACTTATTGAGATTGAATTTCCCTATATGGTGTTACTTTATTGCATCGTCCGTTCACTAGCGATTACTTTTTCACTAGCTGTGTCTCATATAAGGGTGCACCGTGATAAATCCCCATCTGCTTTCCTCTTTTAATAAGGATCTGAGCATGGTTTTGTGCCGACATGTAAGTGTAAAAACGTTACTGGTTCATGTTGAAAGCGTTTCTGTAACCAAAGATGTTTTGGATATTATTAACAATGAAGTATTATCAACATGCATACTAATACTAATTGTGATATAACTGCTTTGTAAAATACAGCTATAAACAAGGGTCCCACAGTTATGGGAGTGAAATACACCAATATCCAACAGAACCAATATCCTGATGAAATCTCCGCGGGGGAATCGCAAGATAATCCACAAGAAGTTGAAATTCTAAGTGGAGATGAGGACACTATTAGACACTTGGAGCAAGAGCTTCAGAGAGAACGTACTGCACGTGCCGCTCTATACAGCGAACTTGAGAAGGAGAGAAGTGCTGCTGCATCTGCTGCTGATGAAGCTATGGCTATGATTCTTCGCCTTCAAGAAGAAAAAGCCTCCATTGAAATGGATGCTCGGCAATATCAGAGGATAATAGAAGAGAAGTCGGTTTATGATGCTGAAGAAATGGATATTCTCAAAGAGATCCTGGTAAGACGGGAGAGAGAGAAACTGGTTTTAGAAAAGGAAGTCGAGACATACCGGCAGATGGTTTCTAATGTAAACGAACAACCGGCAGTAAAAGGTTCAGAAGATGCCAGAAAAATGTTAGGTCTCATGCTTGATCCAAATGAAGATCCTCTTGTGATGCTGCACCGACTGACTAAATCAACTGACAGCAAGGCAGTAGGAAACGAATCTTCAAATCAATACCAAGATGAAAAATCAAGCCTTCAAGATCAAGGGGATTTTGACGAACAACAAATAGAGTTTCCAATAAGTGATACTACAAAACATCAGGAAAAGGAGATGTTCTTATATGAGGATAACGACTCGTATTTCACTCCAAAAGCACCTGATGAATCTGAGTGTATGGGAAACACTTTCGCTCTTCAAGGAGAAAACCTAGCTCAGACTGAGGAAGTTAACTTAGGTCCTGAACGATCAAAAAATATCACTTCAGGTGTAAAGCAGCAGGCAAACAATGAACATATGCAGGACTTTCAGTTTTATGATGTTCATGTTGATGAACCACTCTGCCTCTCTAATGAGGCAAGTCCAAGTAAAACTGCTGATATTCCATCGAGTATCCGGGAAGCGAAGGATTCGTCCGAACGTTCAGTAACAAAGACCGATGATGTTACTACCAAAAGCCGCTGGGATACGGAAGTTGGAGTGAAGAAAGGCATTTCAGATATAACTAGTGGGCTCCCACCTGTTGGTCCCAAGGGCAAAACAGTTCTTCCTAATTTGAGGAGAAGTTCCATGTCAGCAGTGGACAGCGAAATGCTAAAGATCGACTGGGAAGTTTCAAAGCTCCGCGAGAGGTTGAGAGTTGTCCGGGAAGGAAGAGAGAAGCTCAGCTCCTGTGTTGAGAGTCGAGAAGGAGAAAATATACAGTTGAAGCTGTTGGAGGATATTGCACGACAGGTTCAGGAGATTCGGCACCTCACCCAACCTGGAATATCTGAACGTCAGATTTCCTTGCCCCTGCCAACATCTAAGGTTCGAAATTCTATTTATATCTGGTTTTCTATTATTCATGGCTGTGATCTACTGGGAAATATGACGTTTCCAAGGACTCGTTGTATGCAATAACTATTAAACAAGAGTTGCTCTGATGGGATCTCTTTTCATGTACTTCCTCCGTCTGATTAGAAATTTCCCATCTGGCTTTTCGGTCAACAAAATAAGGTAGTAATACTTTTGAATAACATATTGCTAGTGGGTTTGAAAAGTATAATATTAAATGTTAGTGGTTTTGAAAAGTTAGCTGGGTTTTGTTTAAATGTATTGTTATGAATGGAAGTAAAATGTAAAAAATTGGAAACACAAATCTTTGCTAGGGACACAAAAAGTTGTGAAATGGGAAGTTTCGGACGGGACCAAGGAAGTATAAATTGGCTTGTGAACAATATATTCTGTTTCTTTCAATAATTGCCCTTAATGTTTAAACGACTTCTGACATTGGCTTGGGTACTGATCCCTGATTCATGTATAAATTGTTAAACATTCTTCCTTTAGTAAGCTTGTTTAAGAGGATGAGGAACCAAACATGTCAAGGTTCTGCAGTTCAGGGTGTGGATGACTTGAAAGTGCAAAATGAGTTTTCTTGACTGGAAATGTCGGGACATGGACATAATTTTGTAATTTGGTCATCATTACATTATGTATTGTATCACTATAAAGGGATCATGTGGCTTTTTATATGATGACGATTTGAGGTCACTACTAATATCATGTTCTTATACAGGGTTTGTCCAAAAAGAGACGGTGCAAAAGCGTTTCTTCAGGATTCCAGAGAAGCTTTCAAGGTATGCATGCTTACTGGGTTTTGCTTTATATCTTTGTGATATACTGAACTTTTAGTTACATGATGTCGTTATCTTTTCAGGGTGACATGTTGGCATGCAAAAAAGCGATGACTAGGATGAGTAGTGGTTCGCGATCTTTGAAGATAATAGTTCCCCTATCTCTAGAGCAAAAGAATCGGTCTATGTATAGATAATGTATATACGTGTAAATCAAGTAGACCAGTGGTTCCTGTTTTGAGCTGTTCTTTTTGTATTTTTGTTGTATTATAGCCAATCCAGCTATAATGTTTGTAGTTTCTGCATGTGTAAGCAGTAATAAAAAAGCATGGTTCATGGTAGATACTGTGGCTTCAAAGATTGGAGTTAGGCGTATAATAATGATTGTATGTTCGTATTGTTCATGGCTGGTTGTGTACGAACTTACGGATGGTATAGTTACTTAATACACTCGTTACCAGTAGTTTACCCTCATTGCATTTTGGTATGTCCGAATTGATCACTTTCAGATATATTTGCTATTTTAGCTGTAAAATCAGGGACACATCTCCTAAAGGGAAATCATTCAGTATCTGCAGATGGCCATTTTAATTTGCAGGAAAATGTAAATATTGCATTGCTTTAGTTAGGAACCAGACCAAGTGATGTCCAACTCTCCCCAGCCATCTTCAGGTACGCCTATGGCATCTGGCATCATATATGTCATTCCCATAGTTGAATCGCACTAATCAACCACCATAGAACCAACACTTTTACCATTTTGCACTAATAGTAGCATTCTTTAAGCACCTGGAGACTGGAGCCATTGCTATGCCATTCAGTCGATAGTGCCACAACTGGAGTGTGGTTGTCATGGTATTTATTGTCACATTATGTTGCGCAACCATCTCCATCCTCCTCGAAGCTGTTGAGGGTTAAAAGAGCCTGGGTAGTTCCGGGAACAGGTGACGAGCATTTATATGTGCTATAAAGTCTCCCTGCTTCTTAGCAGTCTGAGTAAATTTCATGATTGTGTTGTCCAGGCGGGTTCTTACCCTTTACATAGCCATTTGGTTTACATGATTGCAGCCTTGGTAAGAAGATGCAATGAGTAGCTAGTAGCAGAAAAACTGCTCCAATTGTAAAACTCCTCTTCTTTCCTCTTTGTTTATCGGAGACTCCGAGCTAGTAAGCCTTTTGATGAACTGATGTACATTTGGTGTTATCAGGTCCAGAGCAGTCAACACGAGCTTGCAAGCGAGCAAGCTTGGTTGATTTTCGATCGAGCTTCGACCCCTAAGATTAATATAATCAACTGCTTGTGTTATGTTTTGTATTTTTATTAAGCCTTGTTTTCCATTCATTTTGAATTTCATCACCATATGCCTTAAAATTTCATATGCTCTGGTCGCTTTGTAATTAGACATATCAAATGGGTCATTCAGACTGGATTAAGGTCATTTTTTATTTCCGATTTTACTCAGATCGGGTGCTCTTCGATTTTTTGTCTAGTTCAAATTCGGGTCGGGTTCAGATAAAAATACTTGGAGTTGATCATTTTGGATCGCCAGGTTCAGGTAGCAATACTGGGCCATTTCGGATTGGGCCAAGTTCGAGCTAGGTCGGTTCAAATTCAGGATTTTTTTCAAATTGTAATGTTTCTAATTTAATTTGCAAGTAAAATTTGAAAGGGAAAATTTCACATATATATCTAAACTTTACAACTTATTTCACAAAACTAGCTATACTTTTTTTTTTATCAAATAACTATCCAAACTTTTGAAATCTCATCACACGTGATACTCGTATATATTCCGGCAACTTTAAAGGGTACTTTTGTCTTTTAATAACTAACCAATAATTGAAAGAAAATAAAAAAGATATAATTTCCCTACAAAAACTAAAAACTAGCGCCATATATAATTTCCTGCTAACTAAAAATTGCGGGAATTAGGTTATAAGCGTTCTTTCGCCAGAACTATTACGGCCGCTTCTTTTGCCTCAACCACCAGTCCATCAGACGTTCGATCAGGTTGGAAAGCAATTGATGGGTTGGAAAGTGCGGCTACGTGATGAAGACGTCCTTGGAGTTGGCTCAAACAAACCAGACTATAGTGAGTTAACTAAATTTTTACGTTTTCATGATTCTTCTTTGAAGTAACTGCTAAAATTCGATATGAGTCAGTTTTGATGTTTGCTAATTAATTTGTTACTGTTGTTAGTAGTAGTTGAATATATGTACTTTGGTTGAATTGTTTAGTATTCATATGATTTGTTTATGTTGTACAGGTATTTCGATTAATTTGTTTACGTGATAATTAAATTTGTTAGTTTGTTACTGTTTTTGTTTAGCTCATTGTAAGTCCCAGTAACTAGCTTGTATATCAGGGTCAAGCAATTTGTTTTCTCTGAAGATACATTATGGGGGCAAGTTTATCAGACAATCAACTAGTTCTATGCCGTTGATTTATGTTGGAGGGAGGTCTAGGTTTATCGACTACGTGGATGTTGATGAATTGTCATTACTGGAGTTGGTTAACATTGCGGATGACATCGGTGCTACTGTTCCAAGAGATTTCTATTTTAGTACCACCAGTTTTGATGATTGTTCTCGATTGACATATATTGACAGAGATGTAGTTGTCTTAGGCATGAACTTATTCGGCGGAGGAGACTCGTGTGTCGGGTTGTTTGTTGATCATGATATGAGGGATCCAAAAGAGTTAGTGTTGAACTTAGATGAACAACCTACAGGAGAGTATGACAAATCTCAAGCGGGCACAAGTAAAGATACTGAATCATATGTACATGGAGGTGTTATGCAAGATGAAGTTGAAGCTTCTAAGGAAGGTGATGATAGTGATGGCACAATTTCCATTGGTAGCGATTCAGACCACGAAGATTTCTATGAAGATAGTGATGGAAACTATGATTTGGATGATGAAATATTTGAAAGATATGTAGATCTTGATGCTGAATGGATTGGAGCACAAGAGAGAGTGTTAACTTCAACGAGAAAAGGAAGGAGTGAAAAGGTGGAAAATTTAGTTGTTTTAGAGCCGACTGCGCGCCCGTATTATTTTGATCAAGATCGAGAGCGCAAAGTACCTAGGCATGAAGGGCTGCACATTTTTAATCGAAATGTGGACATGAAGAAAGTAAAATTAAATGTTGGATTGTGCTTCACTACAATTGGAGATGTTAGAAGAGCATTAGTTAATCATGCAATACAGAGTCGCAAGGATTTTTTCTATATTCAGAATGGTGGGATGAAGGTCCAGGCCAAATGCACTCATGAGGGTTGTCCATGGGAAGTGTATATATCAAGGACTCCTCAAGATGCTACCTTTATACTCAAGACACTGAAGATGCATCATAATTGTCCTAAGTTGAACAAAGTATCACATGCAACTTCAACTTGGCTTGCAGAGACGTATGGAGACATGATAAGAATGAATCCTACATGGCCAGTGGATTCAATGTGCGATTATTTCAAGGATGAAGTAAAGCTTCAGTTCCATGCACAAATGATGTATCGAGCGAAGAAGAAGGCGCTGGGCAAGAAAAACGATGAGGAACAATATAAACAACTACATGCTTATGCAGCGGAATTAGTGAGAAGTAATCCTGGAACTAATGTGAAGATAACATCAAAACAATTATCTAATCAATCCTTATTTGAGAGAATATACATTTGTTGGAACGCATTGAAGATGGGGATGATTTCGGGCTGTAGAAGAGTGATATTTTTAGATGGTTGTCATATCAAGACAGGGTACGGCGGTGTGATACTTACTGCAGTTGGAATTGATGCTAACAATGGTTTATACCCGTTTGCTTACGCAGTGGTCGAAAAGGAGAAGAATGACTCGTGGCAATGGTTTTTGGGCCTAGTTATGGATGATCTCGAAATAAGTGAAGAACACTCTTACATGTGGACTTTGATGTCAGACAAGCAGAAAGGACTAATTGATGCTGTGAAGGCCAAGTTACCGAATGCTGAGCATAGGTTTTGTGTTTATCATCTCTATGACAACTTCAAACTCAAATTTAAGGGGTTGACTTATAAAGAATTGATATGGAGAGCAGCAAAAGCAACTAGACCAACAGATTTTGACAGGGTTATGCAGGAGTTGAAAGAGCTTGATGAGGCGGCATATGACTGGTTGGCTGGTAAGGATCCAACTCATTGGTCTAAGGCATTTTTTAGAACTATGAATAACACTGATGTTATTCTAAACAACATTTCTGAGAGCTTCAACTCTTTACTAGTTAAGCCGAGGAAGATGCCGGTTATTAAGATGTTAGAGGCAATAAGATTACTTCTCATGAAAAGGATTGCCACTAGAAGAAAATATATGTTGTTGTACAATAGTGATCTCTGTCCTAGGATTGAACAACTTGTACATGAAAACTATGATAGGGCCACAAAGTTCACTGCGCATTCAAATGCAGACAATTCGTACCAAGTGACTTATGGTGCAAACCCCGCAGACACAAAGTATCTATGGGCTGTGAATGTGAATGAACGGACTTGTAATTGCAGGAGATGGCAACTTACAGGAATACCTTGTGCACATGCCATGAGTTGCTTTATAGAATCTGATATTAATGCATTTGATATGGTGGATCAATGTTACACAAGGAGCACTTTCCTATCCATCTATGGTCACTACATGCAACCAATAAATAGCAAGGACGAATGGTCAATTCCAGCCGGCAATCCAACGCCTTTGGACCCACCTATTGTCACAACGCAGCCTGGGAGGCCCAAGAAATATAGTAGGAGGAAGAAGCCAGATGAGAAAACAAAGAAAGTACCACAACCTCGAGGCAACAAAATGTCGTCTCATGGTCGTGTAATGACATGTAGCAATTGCAAGGAACCTGGACACAATAAAAAAGGTTGCCCCTACTTGAACAAGGCCTCATTAGCCAATGAAAAGTCCACTAATCCAATTAACATGAAGGTAATATAGATGTTATTTTACTCATATTTCCTTTTCTTTTTTCTGTTCTCATATCACTTTTTATTCAGTATTTGTTGATTCTTTTTCCTGATGGTGTAGGAGTTCTGGACAAGTTACAAATCTGATTTTTGTTTGTTTAATGGTGTTTGTTATCTCTGTTTTTACTTTAATAACTTATTCATATTCAATCATGCAGGATTACATACCAAATGTAGATGAAGAAATTATAATGGATGACTTGTACAATGAATATTTCAATGTAGAAGAAAGAGGTACAAAGGGTGTTATTATATCAAGTCCACCAAAAGTACCACAAGTTCAGGTACAGGTACAGTGCAAAGGAAATGTGAAATGATACCCCATTGTACACACAGCTCCGCTCCTGGACACTTTTCAATTCAAATACTAACTAGTTCACGTGCACTTTTAGATAAAAGACTCAATAGGAAAGGGCAAAGAGAAGATTTTTGAAGACTCTGTACATGCCAGAAAGAGAAAAGAAAATCTAAAGGAGCCACAAGTTGATGGGCTAGCTAAATTACCAATAAAAAGAAAGCTAACGGAATCTGTAAGTATACTAAGCTACTTTCTTTTGAAATATTTTTAGGATGACGTTTCTTTATTATGTTACTTTTAATGTTTGTTGCAGATAACTTCAAAGAAAAAAGGACAGCTGCAAAAAAACAAGGAAAACAAATCTGCTAAACCAACATCGGCTCTTAAGAAAGTTGGCCAAGGATGGTTTGAGTGCAGCAAATCTGTGCCAAGGGTGATTTCACAGCCTCCATCCATCAACCGGTTGACAAAAAAGGTTAATGTTGGAAAGCCAAGTTCATCGCAACCGCCCGCAGTAAGCTCGAAGCCGTGGTTACCTGCTGGTCGTAACATAAATTTCTCAGGAATTTCAGCTTCATCAACGAGCCGACGATATAAAAATGTTGTCCATGCCGAGGAGGAACCTTTGTTTTAGACCTTATTATTAATCCTTGTGTCTAAGCATATCTGAATTTTATCTAATCAGAGTCTGACTGCTTCTTGAGTTTTAAAGGAATACTCATAGTTGTGTAATTATAGAGTGACAATACTCTAGCTATAAGTTTTTGGGAAGGCTTAGATCAATACCGTTTGTCTCTTTGAAATGGTGCTTCACCATTTCTATTTCTATATATTGTGTTATAGTTGTGACAATACTCATAGTTGTGTTATTCATCAACTTTCATTTCTCTGCTGTACTGTCGAACTTGATTTGATCATTTGCATCAATTATGTTTTGAAATATATGGCGCTAGTTGATGAAGCAGTACTGCAGAGACGTATGGAGACATGATAGAGAAATTATGTCGTTATATACTGCTTCACCATTAATTCTATTTCTATACATGGCGCTAATTTTTAGTTTTTGTAGGGAAATTATATCTTTTTGATTTTTTTTCAATTATTGGTTACTTATTAAAAGACAAAAGTATCCTTTAAAGTTGCCGGAATATATACGAGTATCACGTGTGATGATGTTTCAAAAGTTTGGATAGTTATTTGATAAAAAAAAAGTATAGCTAGTTTTGTGAAATAAGTTGTAAAGTTTAGATATATATGTTAAATTTTCCCTAAAATTTAATACGCAAAGTCAAGGTCGTTATAACTCGAAGAATAATTCGAAGTTAAGAACCGTTCAAACAAGAAACATGGCTGAAACTGCTTTCCTCAACTTATTACAGACGGCGCCTAACTTTGGCATCACATGTCTTGATCTCCATTTTTCTTCTTGAAAGAGACACTGTCCTTAGACAAACTCCAAGCACCAGTTTTCTGATCCTTAGCTTGTTTTTCTTGCACAGATCCCCTGCTTTCAGACAATCACATCTCTTTCTTTCTAACAAAAGTAATATAGATAATGCACATCCGTTTATTCGACTACTTATTTTGAATTATCTGAATCCACAACCCGAATGACACACCTAACAGTCTTGCATTAGATATCAGCACAGCTGAACTTCTGGCTCGATCATACGATGAATACATGATGCTATTACTGGTTCTATCGATGGAAGTAGATCAGAAGGAAAAATGTTTCTTTTCACAGTTTCGCAAGCCAATGTTCTGAGTTACCTCTAATTACACAATCAACGAGTAATGAGACATGAGGTTTCACCAAAGCAAGAAAAACCAGACGCATCAATACAAATTACACATCTAGCATTTCGCAGCATAAGTGAATCTACTGGGTTTTTACTTAACAGTGAAACATGCATACATAGCGCATTTAACTTCTTTCAGTAAAGCATTTTCAAGAATGGCAGGTTCTGTACACAATCATCAATTTACTAAAAGGGCATCATGTCGACAATAGAGAAACAACATGATGCAGGCAAGTTATACGCACAACATCTGCCTAACACGGGCACATGCCAAAAGATTTGGCGTAAGCTATACATGGAGATAAACGACAACAATATACAACGTCATACCATGTCCAGATAAATGAGATTACGAGGCAATATATCACAGGAAACCGACAACATAAACAAAATGCACCATCATCAGCAGTTTGAGATCTGGAACATGTTCAAGGCCCTCAATTTAGTGATGAATCATGCTCAAATCATGCAATAAACAAATCTAACATGCATGTACTTACTACAGCCTCAAAATGAAATCACAAAAGGTCTAAGTTCAACGTGTATTACTAACATATTTCCATACTTGCAGTGTGAGTAAAGGGGATCCATGTGAGCTTCCTTTAAAGCAACAGGGAAGGAAAAGGTATCAAATAACCCCTGTTATTTTTCAAGATGAGTGTAGACAGATTATCAATTACCTTATGAGCACGAAGCCACAAAATTTACAATACAAATTCTTTCCATTAAAGCTAAGAGTTGTACTTGATAGACACTAATGGATGGTATGCAGTTGAAGATTTGGCGACTAGGTTGCCATACCCTACAAACTAAGTTGTGCTTCAATAAAGCTAATCACAATGACACTCTAGCCAAGTACAAGCTGACTTTTTTAAGTAGTCATCAAAGATTTGGATCCACCACAGTGACAGCAAAGATTCAAAAATGTAATGAACTCAAAAGCGCAAAAGAGGCGATTAAAGAATGCAAGTAAAGTAGAAGTTAGAAAGTGCACAACAAATCTCATTATACAAGATGATGACAATGCTCCGAAGTATTAAGTTGTAGAAAACTACAATAAACCAGAACAAATCTCAAATTAATAACATTATATAGAATGATATACGCCTCAAGACGATGACCATCACATTCACATTCTGGCAATATGAACAAGTCTCAACATTCCCAGCAACATGAAATGATAACAACGTAACAAAGTTAACACGGTATAAATTAAAAGTAGAGTATCCAGCAGTAGAATTCCAAATACAACTAACTACATAAACGCGACAAAAAGAAAGTAACTAAACCGGCCAGCCAGCTATCCTAAAGACCGACCAATCATCCGCTTATCACATATATGCTTACGTCTCCTCCACCGAATAGCGGATACCCAACTTCTCGGATTGGCAAACCAGACTAATCGTCAGATTCGCTTTTCTTTCCCCCATTCACATTGTCTCCTCCCTGTCTGGCCTCCAACAACACAGCCTCCTCATCCTGCTGGCTCTTCTTCAGAGCCTCCTTCGCCTTCATATCCTGAAGCTTAGCATGATTGTAATACGCGACACCCAAGAACGCGAGGAAATACCCAAACAGATTGATCGGAGTGACAGTGTCCTTAATCACAGACCATGAGAAGGCAATCAAAAGCCAATCCTTGACCACACCAGCCACATTCATAGTCAAAGCAGACGTCTTCCCAACGAGCAAAAACACAGCCAGATTCAACGCAAATGCACAGAGCGAATTGGTCCCGAAAATAACATAATCGAAATGGAAACTCGAAGTCTCCTTCAACAAGGGAAACTCAACAAAAATCCACGGAATAAACAGGAAAACCAAGCAACAAGGAGCCACATAATAAAGCGAAGTAATAGGATTCAGCGTAATACCCTTAGACGTCAACAAGATCTGAATCAACACCAATCTCGTCGCCTCAAACGCCACCGCCCCAAGCTGCAACATAACCCCAAACGTATCAAACTTCGCCTCACCATACGCCGCAATTCCAACCCCAATCGAGATCGAAACCATATTCGTCATCGTATCCGACTTGAAACCCTCCTTCTTAAGCAAAACCCCAATCGAGTACACCGCCACCGGCATCAGCGCCTTGAGCATCTGAATAAACGACACCGACAAATAAATGTACGCCGAATTCGACAGCCACAGAGAAAGCGCGTACAAACCCCCAATCGGAACCACCGATTTCAGATACAGATCCCAGGACATAGTCACCGGATCGACGACCTTAAGCACCTTAACAAGCACGTAAGCCAGCGAGGAGCTGAAGGACATGTGGATCATGGTTAGGGAGATAGGGTAAGGCCAATTGTACATCTTGCGATCGAGGATGTACTTGTTGTAGACGATAACGGAGAAGGAGAGGAAGATCCAGATGGCGACGTAGGTGTAGGAGAGGACGATCTTCTTCATGAGGCCCTCGCTGAGAGCTCCGCCTTTCCCCATTGCGGAAGGAGGGGGATCTGGATTCGGAGGTGGTGGTGGTGATGAGGAAGATGATGGAGGAGGAGGAGGAAGATGGAGTTGTTGGAACTCAGGTACTTGGTGTGTTTGGGATTTATAGTGACAGTTGTCCAGCTAGTGAGTGTCTGAGATTTGGTGTGAGTGTTTTTGGGTAAATTGCATTTATGGGCCGATGAAATGGAGGGTTTGCTGTTTGGGGTTCATAATCATACCTTATCTGTGGAAAATGTAGTACTCCCTCCGTCCGCTCAAACGAGCCTCAATTTGATTTTGGCACAATATTTAAGGTGAGTATTAGTTTATTGGTATATAGTACAAGTGGGGTATAGTGGAGTAATTAATGGAAAGTAAAGTAGTATAAGTGGGGTTGAATTGTGGTAGTTTATTAATATATAGTACAAGTGGGGTAGGAGTGTTTGATTTAAAAGTAATAAAAAGTTTCCATTTTTTGAAATGGGGCTGGATTGAGCGGACGCCCAAAATGGAAAAATGGAGCTGGTTTGAGCGGACGGAGGGAGTATTCGTTTTGTTTGATACTTTGATTCGTAGGTGGGTGAGGTGGTAGTCAACTACGGTGACTGTTTGCCTGTTTCGGCCTTCCGACTGCGGGTCGACTACGGTTGTGGGCTTTTTTTGGTTATTAATGTGAGATTTGTCTAAAATCGAAATTTTGGAAGACCAAATATTTAAATGAAATTTAATGACATAAAAACTAGAAGCGCGTCTATTAACAGTTTAACACATTTCATGTACATTTGATTTGAAATATAGAGGTGGACGGACTGAAATGTTTTTTTTGCATATACATGAAAAAGAACTGTATCAATTGAAATACAATTTTTCTTCCCCTGTTATAGGGAAAAGGGGTATTTTTCAATAATTTGACTTCATTACTTTAATTTGTTTTATTAAGTTGTGCGCTAACTTTATGATACTAAAATATAAAATGTATAGATGTTTTAACTTGTGTAAATGAAATCTGTATATAAGTGTAATGAAACTTTTTTTAAAGCGGTGAAAGAGAGAACCAATAATAACTTATTGTTTTATTTCTAAATTGATTCAGATTTCTAATTTATAAGTTATAAACATATTACTAATTAAATTGCGTTTATTTCCGTTTTCAAGGTAATAAAATTAATGGAGTCTACTCCAAGACTATGCCTCATTTGGGCATGTCGTGATGCTCACAATCTCAGTCCATTCCAGTATCTCCTAAATTGAACAAAGTGACATGACATTTATCCATTTATGTTAATTACTATGTAGACTAAAAACTGAATTTCGGACCGTTTTGTTATATTGTAACAACCCCTATCTTAAAAAATAAAATTAAAAAAAAACTATCTTCAAGACTAATCCAATTATGATACTTATAATAGTTTATTATCAAGTGCAAAATGTATGAGGTGGCTAGGCTAAACTATTATTTTAATAACCTCAACCCATTGATTTTTCAATGTAGTCCCTATCACTTTTCATTAATTTTTTTGATTAATTTCCTAATTGTCTTTTTATACCCTACCAATTATTCCTTTTAGTTCCATTATTCACATAAACCTTTCCCCCTTGTCCTATTTGAATGCCATATTCAAAGAAGTTGTTGGATCACACCATTATAATATCATTTTGTTTAAAATTTTATTATTATAATTTAAGGTACATCTCTAATCAAATTTTAAATTTGATTTCAAACAAAAGAGTTAAAATGTCTCACTTATTGTAAGACATGGTCTGATGAGTAAGTATATATTTTGCCTTTTCAATTATCATTATAGTGCTCATAATACCTAACCACTCTACATCTCAAAGCTTAACCTTTGGACTAATTCAAATATTAATCCTCAACTCTTGAAATTTTTAAGTCATAAATCCTCCACATGTTGCAGTGTTTGACATGTTATTCTAAATTGGGTTGAGGAAAATTGAACGGAACAAATTTGAAGTTAAGGTAAACTAACATAACTTTAATTTATTCGAGGACTAGCGGACCCTTACTAGGAAACGACTAATCCAGTCAATCAGTGTCATGCACTTCTTGAAGCTTAATGTGAACTATAATTCAGTGCTTTAGGTAGCAAAGCACAAAGAGCGTTCTCCTAGTGGAAACTTTCATTTTCCCCAAACTAGTTTACAACCCGTCGAAAATCGACGGTTAAATTTAATTATATAATAAAGAATCATACTTCACGAAAATAGGGTACCTAATAAAAAAAATGCATACGTATATAATTTTTATGACTATAAAAATTAATTTTACTATTCGTCGATATTCAACAGTTATGGATCATAAATTCGTTACCCGTGAAGAATGAGATGATAGGTAATTTTATATTATGCATATGCATACAATTTATTCACAATCAAAAACATTATCGATCACAAAGTCAGGCATCCCCGTAGGACATGAGAGGATTTGGTCTTTCCTGTAATGCATGTCAATGCCTGGCAATGGGTCAATAAGGATCGGCCCGCCGATCCATCTCAATCCGGGATTGTATGGGTCGGATCCATCACGAATCCATAAGGTACGGATTGGTCTAGATTGAATCAAAATCGGATCGATGTCCGGATTCACCCCACCCACCACCTTTCTTTTAATTTTTTAGGAGGATCCTATTGGATCCTGATCCGGATGGGTTCAGATCGGATTGGATCGGACCCGATCGCTTTTGCTTTGGTTCAGATTTGGATCGGTCCATACCGAATTGGACGGATGTCGATGAATTAGACCAATTTTGACAGGCATACAATATCATTTAATAACTCATTAATGCATCCACGTGAAGTCATATATCACAAACTCTCTCCTCACATAGATCAGAAATCCATTCCTCGTAAAAAAAAACAGGATGATTTTTTTTTTCATGTACATGACTTTTGTTTACTAACTCAATATTCATACGCAATCAAAAAAACGTACATATTAAAGTTTGTTTCTCATAAAGTAGCTACTGCAAGTAAATCATGCTTCTTTTCCCCGTGGAACATGAGATGATATGTTATTTTAGATCAATAAACCACGTGTTACTCGTGGGAATACATGATCATATGTTATTTTATTTTATATTGTACATGTTATTTACTAACCCACTATTCATTGACACTCAAAAGTCGTGCATCATAAAATTGTTTCTTGTAGGGCACCTCGTGTAATATACTCAAACTTAGATGAATAAATCATATGCGCATCCTTTCCCGTGGAGCATGGGATGATACAGGGCGGAGGGACTATGGGACAATCGTACGGAAGTGTCATGGCTGGACTCTCAAATGTCTTTTGTAATAAACGTTGTCCATTCAAGTTTCTTTTACTCGGGAATTGTCCACTCCTATTGATTATCTTTTTTTTTTTGAAGAGTCAAATTAAGGTGACTCGAACCCGACCTATTGATTGGAGTGGAAGCGTCTTACCAACTGAGTTGCGCTTCGTTGTCCCTATTGATTATCTTATGAGAACAAATACATAATTTTTGAATGACATATCACATGCCATCACTCGCAAGTTAGCTACGGTAAGTTTAGACGGGATTAATTTATACTAATTATTACTCTTTTTTCTAGTATTTCCTGCTAATCATCAGTCACAACTCACTCACAAATATGACTTTAGATTAATTTTTGTTGGAGAACGCAAGAGTCTTACGGTGCGCATAAGAATTTTGCATATACTACCTTCTTTTTTTAATTAGTTGCATTATAATTAATTAAATCATTAATGTTTAATGACTCTTGGAATACCACATGAATAAGTATTCATTACCATTACAGCTACTTACTTTTAACTTCTATCAAGTAGTAGGAGACTGGAGACGCATGCTTGTAGTAGATTAAATGATTATGAGCGCTATAATTTATCACTGAAACATTCATTAAACCTTTTTTTTTTTTTGAAATGGCAACATTCATTAAACTTAGTATTGGATTTTAAATTGGTTTAGAGCAGAACTAATAAACTAAAAAACTCAAGAAAATGACACGTAGATTTGGATAGAATATTTAATTCGATTGGTTGCATAACCTCAATAATAAAATATGATATAGATAGAAGATAGATAGATGTCATTCAAATAATCTTGCAAACTCAAAATTCATATATCACAAAATTTATCAACAGGAAGTATATAATGAAACATGCTCAAAGCCACTTCGGTGTCGTGGAGGTACAACTTATTGTTCATATTGTTCTTATAACTACTATATCGGAAATAATATCTTTGTATCCCTAATATATATTTTATGGCTCTTAGGAGACTTTTCGACAGTGATTAGTGTTGATAGTACATAGTTGATTGTTTGTAAGGTATTTCTAAAAAAAA
The DNA here is from genome assembly GCA_036897195.1 of Plantago coronopus. Taxonomy (NCBI): domain Eukaryota; kingdom Viridiplantae; phylum Streptophyta; class Magnoliopsida; order Lamiales; family Plantaginaceae; genus Plantago; species Plantago coronopus. The sequence goes on from JAYMSL010000239.1 coordinate 20,171, forward strand.
AACTCTTAGGCAGTCTCCCAATATACTTTTCAATATAAGAATAATGATTTCCATTTTGAATTCCAATCATCCTTGATAATCAGTAGCTATTGCCTATTTGGTGTGTAGGATAGGAACTTGAAATAATTTGTCTGATCTAAATTAAAGTGACCTAAATTAAAGTGACCCCTGGAAATCAACATGAAATCAAAGATATCTAATTAGAATAATAATAAATTTATTGGAATGGAATGAATGCATTTACAACGGAATTGGTTAGCGATTAACGTACAAACTAATTCAGGCTAGCTTATATATATGTAAGATAAGTAGAGTTTCAGTGAATCAATTTCCAGCACGGCACCACCATCTTGCCGAGGAGATCAGTAGACTTAATTAGGTGTTGTGGCTTGCTTCCGCGCGCATCAGATCCGAGGCTTTCAATCAAGCTTCTTGCTGCTCCAAGTAAGAACACAACACAACCAGTTTAATCCATTGCCACCACCTTCGATCTACCACCTGATCACATTGCCTCCTCTAGGAATTGACATGTCACATTTCCTCCTCTAGGAATTGCCATGTCACGCGTCCATTTTCAAACAGTAGTTGCTTGAAAGAAGATGATGATGAGACATGAATGTTAGATTGAACCTATATATATGAAGGTGGCACACTGAATCTTCAAGAAATTTGGTTGCCTGCATAAATTATTCTATTTAAATAAAAGCTCGCGACTAATTCTATGTAATCACCAGAATCACCAATAAAATATGCAAGCGGGTTGTAAGACTGAGCAAGAAAGAAACCAATAAAAAAATATCACAATGAACTATGCATGGTTTTCCTTTGATGCTTCATACCTAAAATCATGATGAATAATGCTGATTTAGGAATTAAATGTCAGGTGGACTGTGATCTTCTACGGACTGCGATATCATAGTAGTCGAAAGTACTCTTTAACCCAACACAAAAATCAGGTTGCCCTGTCAAAGGTTAAAAATCCAAAAATCAGATTTAAGTAGTAAATAAATTAACCATCGGAATGAATCCGCACAAGATCAGAGTAAGAGATAAATCAAAGAATAGGAGAATCAAATTGATGAAGGGAGATGGTCAAGAATGTGATAAATATATATAAATAATAATGTAATTGAGAAATAAAATTTACCCAATCTGAAAATGCACCTCCGGTTCAGAGAGTTGATTGTTTAAAACATTTGTGGTGGATGAATGACTTTAAAATGAAGAGAACTGGAATGCTTATATAGGAATGGAAAAATGAGATATATAGAGAAGAGAATATGAAGAGTCGATCAGTAAATTAAATTGTGAACAAAAAAGTGATTTTTAAAATCAAGCGTGTGCCTCTTCAGTCTTCACGGCTTCACGCGCACATTGGGGTTGGCAAAAGTCAAGAGTCCCTTACCGGGGCGTTTGAAATACCTGTGCCTGGAGTATTAATTGAAATATTATTTCAAGTTGGAGTAGCAGATTAGCTGTAGTAAATGCCTGAGTTTGATGAATTAAAAGCTTTTGACAGTAAAATTTAATAATTAAAAATTGTGATGTATTCGAGATGCTTTGTTTTGAATAGTGATGGAAAGTGGCAGATGAATAGTCATATGATAATCAATACGGTGGATTCTTTAACACCATATTTAAGTGAATTTTTAAATGGTGAATTTCTCTCACATTAATTCTTGATTAGTAGCTTTGGAATGGACATCATAAAATTCAAAATTCTAATAAATTAACACATAGGATTGGAGTTAGGCTTGGAGTGAATATCTCATTCTGATTGGTTGTAGAGAATACACATAGGCAAGGAGAACTCTCCTTTAAAGAATAATATAGATTCATAAACCTACTTTTGTTCAAAATTATGATGATTACAAATGAATACTACTACTAATACAAATTTACATTTAACATGGTAATTTATTGTAGCTTAAGAATAAAAATAATATAAATACTGTACAGTTTTTTTTTCTTCCTACGCTTTAATCACGTTGAATGAAGAAAACAGTGAAACTTGTAAAAGAAATTATGTAAACTTTCAACTCAATTAATCAAAGATTTAAATGACTAATAAATTATTGGTTTTGGTCAACCAATAACTCATGCCCACTCTTGACTGCCTGTAGACTCAAGGGTAATTTCTTCAAACACAAATAAAGTTGTTTTAATGCCCTTATTATTCTAGTGTAGACACTTTTAGTCATTGCAACAAAATACTTGGTACTATTTCTTAAAATTAGGGACATGAAGTTTGCATAACCGTTGTTTGAAACTGGAAATGTCATACTGATCCTATAACTCATGTAATCTGCCAAAAAACTCCACAACAATTGACAACATAAATGATAAAACATCTCAGCTAAACTAGGATCACAGTTTGATCGTCTCCGCGAGATCCAGCACTGTATCCTCGGATCCAGGTTCTTGATGATTGTCTTGTCTCTGTGTACGTCATCAAGTTGGGAGGTAATTATGCCCCTGAGGCCCTGCCTGCAACCTCTCAATGATATTTTTGATGTCACCTCTCAATGGCACAAGGAAAACTGAGAGAGGTTCCTTAACGAGTAAAATGCAGAGCAAAGTGTCAAAAGCATATGGTTAGATACACTAAAAGTGCAAAATCTCATTTATACAGGACAGGGGTTCGACAACTAAATCAGAAAATATCCCATCGAGCAAAAACGCCAGCTTATGGTTATGGATACAATTCTCACAAGTCACATCCAAATTATAAACTATTCACTCCGCAGCACAGGATAAAACTCTTAGCCATTTCATTAAGTCTACTAACAACATATAGTGCAAACATAATTATGTCATTTTGTATGATAAACTTCTTCAATCAGACATACAAAGATCACACGACACGATAACAGACTGAAACACACTACACCATTTGTTAACTAGGTATTGGTTAAGAGTGCGACTTAAATGATTGAACGAACCTTCAAGTTCCATCCAAAGGTATGCAAAACGTGAAAACCAAACGAGAAAGCAATAATAAATCTGTGTTGGATCCAGTTGAAGCTCAAATGAAACATACAAAATGAAACAGGTATAGACGTATAGTCCAGTCAGTACACAATCCTGGCAAATGTAAAGAACAACAACCCCTATTGCCCAAATGATCAAACATTAAGATCATACCACAAAAACAAAACAAAAAATCATCTAAAGATCATCCTCCATCCTCAAATACTCCCCAAAATCAGCATGCCTCCATTCGTGGAGAAAACTTATAGGTAATATACAAAAGCGAATGTAAAATGCCTTTTAAGGCAAGTTGATCTAAGCTTCCAGAATTTGCCAAAAGGATTGCAATATTATCGATTTCCAGTAGAGAAGACACACAACTGCCAATCCAACTTGATCAAACGGATCCTAAACTTTAACTTAATTTAATTGATAGGAAAACCCCACTCCTGCCACTCCTATTTGATCAAACAACCCAGCCCTACCACTCCTATTTGATCAAGCAAACGTTTTAGGTTGTTCTCCCACGAAACATGTATAATTGACAAAATGTGCATACTGCATTTGCTGCATTGCCATTTTTCTTGGCAGAACATGAAAACCAAAGGAGAACGCGATAAAAACCTGTTATTTCACGAAATTTAAATCCATTGAAGCTCAAACGGAACATACAAAATGAGACATATATAGCCCAGTAAGTACACAATCCTATTGCCCAAATGATCAAACACAAAGACCATACCACAAAAACTCAAACTTGGCCTAAAGATCATCCTCCATCCTCAAATACTCCCCAATATCAGCATGCCTATGCACCACAATCCCATTCGGGTCCATCTTCCGAACGTCCACCGTGCTCTTCGCAGCATCCCCGAACCCCAGCGGCACATCCGACATCGAAAACACAACCACCCCATCATTCACCTGAATATTCTCCGTAATCCTCCCCACCCCACCTTTCAACACACTATTCCCATACAAAAACCCCATTTCGGAAGTCGGCTTCAGCCAAACCTTGTGCTTGGCATTAGCAGCCAACAAATTCAAGCACTGAATAGTGAGATGAAATTTGCCGGCGTGGGTGAATTTGCCGATTTGGGTCCCGAGAGAAACGAGCTTCTCTCGCTTGATGTTGGTGGCGCGCTTCACCAGGGACTCCGAGACGTAGTAGACCCGGTTCTTCTGGAGACGGAAGCAGTAACGGCCGGGGTTGGGTTCAGGTCCTTCGTGTGATTGGCTTTCCAGAACGATGTTCTTCAGGTTTCCTCCCACGAACTTGTGGAGCTTGTTGAAGACGATTGTCGTCTCGCTCTCGTCCAGAGGTCTCATTGGAACGACTGCAAATTTCGATTTTCGGAGATTGTTCTCGTCTAGATTGCAGAGCTTGTTGAATTTGTACGAGCTAGGGTTTATGATTTGGGGGTTTTTGACAATGGACTTGTTTCACAAATGGGCTTCATGGGCTCAATTCAAACATTAATCTTTATTTGGGCCTTCACGCAGGTCACATTTTTAACTTAAAATTGCTATGGAATATATAAAAAAAAAAGTGGGTTAACTCTAGGTACGATGAGTGTGTGCTTACACATCAAAGAGTCAGATATTATGACCTATACCCTTCGGAAAACTGCTCATGGTTTTGAAGAATATACTAAACCAACACGATGTAATACGACATAATCAAGTCAGGGCCAACATGAATCTGGAAGAAAAATTCCCACGCGAACAAAATTTATCATGAAATCTGAGAGGACAGATTAAAAGTGGAGTGGCGAAAACTATTGTATACAAACAAAGCACACCCACGTGCGGTGTCCATTCTTTGGATGGGACTTGATCATCAATGGAGCACTAAGGATCGATTGGAGGGTTTTGGATTGCTACGGATGTCATATGCTGTTTTTGTTTCTCGCAAGAAACAATCGTGCACTTGTTCTTTGAGTGTGTCTTCATCAGCTTTGTGTGGAAACAAGCGCCCCCACTTCACCTAGGGTGTGACCACGAACCCAGCCGAGGAACTTGGAGATATGTTGGGAAATACAAGTGGTGAAGGACAAGAGCCTTTACACACTGAACCTAAAAGTAGGCATTGGTAGAGAATGCATATGGACAAGGCAAATCATATTATACCAATAGCAACAATTCAAAATTGATAACACTGATAACTTACGAGTTTCAATATGGGTTTTTTGACCCGCGACTTTTATACTTGGTACTCATTTTGTATCAGTCCAGTCTGTACTGGTTCTGTATCCGTTTTCTAACAGTTTGCATCGATTTTGTATCAGTTTACATACGTTAGGACTTATGTATCACTTTATACTCATTTTATATGTCCGTGCCTAAATGTATAAGATCTCGTTGTTTCTGAAGTAAAAAAAACGGTTTCTCACACGACTCAAGGTTTAAGTTAAAAATTTTAATGGATCGAAGAAAAAAAAAATACAAGTAGTATGTGATATGTCACACCATTTGAGAATCTTCTCTCTTTTGATCCTGCCCTTTTGTCTAGTTTTGTGCATTTATATTGTTGGATTTCACAATAAAAATCAACGCGCTATTGTTCTTCAAAGTCCACCACCACCTCATCATCATCGGCTACCTCTCGTCAACCTTAAACCCGTTTCCTCCCTCATCAATTCTCAATTCTCAATTCCCTAAACACCTGCATTTCATTCATTCCCCATCATTCAATTCTAATTCAATTCGATCATATGGGTTGTGCTGGAAGTAAAGGCGTCGTCGAATCAAAAGCCACCCGCGCTGCTCGGTGGCGCTCCACCGGTATCGTTGCCCTCCGTGATTCCAGGCTGAAGGTACAGCTGCCTCACCCCTTTTCTTGAAATTGCAGTTTTTAACATGTTGGTTAAGTTCTTGGTCATTGTTTGTTGTGGAAATGTGTTTGGTGGTATAAAGGTTGGATTTTTTCTTGTTTGAAATGATGATGTTTGTTAGCTGGAAATAGGGTATATCTGGAAATTGGAATGCTGTTTTGCTTGACTGAACAGTTACATATGCAAGCTGGGCTGACAATTTTTGTTTTGGTTGAATTTTTGATGATCACAGAAGTTTCCAGAGGATGTTCTTGATTTAGAAAGATCAGTGCGAACGCTTGATTTGACGAGCAATAAACTAGGTAAAGCTCAATCCAATGATGTGCCATTCTCTTGTTTATGGTTATAAATTCTTTAAGCAACTTTATATCTGCTGTATTGCATTGTATATTCGTGCAATACGGGCTCATAGATTGAGGTTTAGTCAGAATTTCGTACGGCTTAATGTCTTCCGAGCTGAATGTGTAAATGCAATAGTAAATGATAGAACAGTGACAACTTTTTTCTAAACTCTCCCTTTATGTGCTTGCAGTTGATATTCCGACGGACATTAGCAAATTGATTAACTTGCAGCGTTTGGTGAGAACTATTTCTCTGAATTTATACTCTATTTCATGACCATGGTCACTTTAGAAATCATGAACTAAAATCATGGTGAAGATATATGGTCATGATATTTGCTAACATTGGCATGGGTAGTACTTGTATCTTACTCTTTAATAAATGTGTAGAACTGGTACACCGCTATAGTGACTGTGTGAGTATATCTGTGACCCTCATGCTATCTAATTAAGACTAGAGGGAATGCACTCTACTGAAATCTAGGCCTTCGACTATTCACAGTTTATGAAAGAATTTGAAATATTTTAAATTTTGAAGCAAATATAACTCAGACCATGTAAACACTGATCCTTTGGATGATCAATAATTTCCCTGAGACCCCAATTGCTCATTGTAATAACATAAGCCTTCAAACAAATAAATTCCAGCTTTAGTTTAATAGAGGGAAGGTTTCTCATGCATTCATTCAACAGTGGTTTGGGTAAAACCTGCTGAAATAGCGCTTGTCAAAGGTCACCCTATCATGAGTTGAGCTGATTCTTTCAGTAGATTCTGTGTGGGCTGAATAAATTGTTGAAACATAAAGTTTTGTTCATTTTCATTTTCTAGAATTTGTAATGATCATATGGTAAAGTTTTGGCATATCATATCCTAGTCACATCTATCTAAAATTTCTTTCCCGGTATCCACAATTTCAGCATATATTGGTTGCTTATACAAACAAGTGGAAACTACCTAAGAATTGAAGTTTTAGTTTTACTGAAACATATAGGAAATGACATCAAAGATGAATATGTAGAGCAGATAATTGAAGAATATAGAGTAGAACATCAAAATCTGCAACCCCGGTGATGAAGGCACCAAATGCTAACAGAAGCCAGCCTAGTTTCATTTTCTTTACTTATCTTCATATATGTCCCATCCGGCTTGGTGTTGTCTCAATACCCAAGAGGATCTTTAAATGTGAAAGTTGACTATTCTGATTCCCGCATTTACAATCTATCCTTTTGTTAATCAGGCTGATTATATATAATTTGTGTTCTCTCCTTTTATGCTTCAACAATCTTGGGTGGTCCTTCATTAAGTGCTGCCCTTATTTTATCCAAATTCACTTTGTTGAAGGCTTCAACGCTAAAAACAATGTTAACAGCTGGTTCAATTTATCAGATTGATACATCCAAAATAATTTATTGATTAAATGCCTCATTCTCGTATTTGTAGATTTTAGCGGAGAATGTTATTGAGCGTCTTCCAATGAACCTGGGAAAGCTCCAGTCACTAAAAATCATGACACTTGATGCAAATAGAGTTACAACATTACCTGATGAATGTAAGTTTCTTTAATGCTGAAAGATCGAGTTCAGGTGTATCTCTTAGTTTTTCTTTTCAGTTATTATCTTCGGCTTTTAACATCACAGTTATTGTTAGAATGGTTATTGACAAAGCGATATGTATTTCCTCATATTCAGTGGGTCAGTTGGTGAAATTGGAGAAGCTATCAATATCCGGAAACTTGTTGCAGTACTTACCTGAAACTATAGGGAGCCTGCGCAATGTGAGTAGCTTACAAGTTACAACTAGTTCTTGCTTCTTCGTCAAGCTACTTCGTAATTTTGACAATGAATATTGTACTTGTATACATTTCCTATTGGTAAATTTTATTTCTTCCTAGTGTTGATATGCTGCCTACTGAATGGTAGAAGGGGAATCATGTCTCTGTTTATCATTATGATTTGATCTATGATTGCAGTTATTTCACGTCGACTGCTTGTCTTGGTTTGGTATGGGAGTGTTTACAATTTCCATGCAAAATGCTTCAATCTCTTTCGTAGATCTATTCCCTATGGGAACATAAACTGAACGAGAGCATTAGTATCTTGCTAGTTTAGGAAGAATGTAATGTAAAATTAACTAATCCAATCAAGATGTGCTAGATTGAGGAGCTTTGAGTTAAGAGTACTTTAAAAACTTGAACATGTTCATACAGCGTATAGATCTTTTCTAAACCATATTATACTGATATGGGCTATTTGACTATTTGACTTTGCAGTTGGTGCTCTTAAATATTTCAAAGAACAAGTTAAAGTTTCTTCCGGAGTCAATTGGTAGTTGTTTTTCACTGGAGGAAATTCAAGCTAATGGTATTTTTATATTTTCTGTTTCACCATTTTCTAGATTGACAGTATCAGTTTTGATGACATTCCATGCCTGACTTTATTCTTTGCCTGATGGTATCTTGTAGTAGTAGTTCTTTTTTTTTTTTTTTTTTTTTCTGTTCATGTGGTATCTCCATTTTTTAACAGATTGGTGGGTTGCATTAAGTTTTTTTTAGTTGTGCGGGGTTATGACAAAAACTCTATTATGGATGATTGAGTGCACATAGCGGGTTCCATATATATCAATTGATCAGATTGCTTCCTTTTTTTTTTTTTTTTTTTTTTTTTTTTTTTTTATAGGGGTTTTAAATTTTTTTTGCTAAGTGCTAAGGGTTGGGGAGTTAAAAATAAAAAATTTGGGGGGTTTTTTCCTTTTTGTTTTTTTCTTTGAACTTCCGATTTAATTTTTTTTACACCCCGAAACCAATTCTTTTT
>JAYMSL010000240.1:0-29114 GCA_036897195.1 Plantago coronopus
AACCAGAAAATGTACATGGCCCAACACAACTTAAAATCTACACCCCCAACTTAACCGCAAAATGTACGCTTTGACCCAGCTTCAAACCAAACGGGGCATTAGATTTGTAAACAAAAGTCGTGAGTAAAAATTTGGAGAGTTAGATTTGGAGTATATATAAAGGCGACGAGTTATATCAAACCGACGTCGTAGGAGTCATCCAGAGCAACCCTCTGTCTGCCCATTAGATACCAACTCCACTATCACTCAGCTGCTATCCTTTTGACTCAAAAAGCATCAGCAAACCCTAGCAACATGTCGGGAGGATTTTTCCGGGTAAATCCACAATCTTCCGATCCCAATTCTGATTCTCACGATTAATTCAATCTCACTCGATTTCAATTCGATGTAACACGATCTGTTTCTGCTTCAGATGAATCAATTCTTCCTTCTCTATATTTTGTTGTAATGTTTATTCGCAACTCAGTTTTTGTGATCACTGTTGAATTAGGGCACGTCGGCCGACCAGGACACTCGGTTCTCAAACAAGCAAGCGAAGCTTCTCAAATCTCAGAAATTCCCTCCTGAATTGGAAAACCTGGTTAGTTTCTACTTTCTTGACGTTTTCTGCACCTTCAAGGTGTTTGTTCAATTGATCCAGCTGAATGTCTGATCGGTTTGCATTGGTTCAGGTTGATATGTCGAAAGTGAAGATTGATGTGCTGAAGCCATGGATTGCGAAACGTGTAACTGAGCTGATTGGGTTTGAAGATGAAGTTCTTATCAACTTCATTTATACGCTACTGGAAGGGAAGGTAATTTGTGCACCTGATACAATCATGCCTAAATTCATTGTATATTTAGCGAATTAGGATACATGCTTATAGTTCAGAAGTTTATTTGTGGTGCAAGCAACAAGAAAGTTTGATTGCAGTGGAGCTGTTTTTATCTACTGTCAAATGTGTTATTATGTGTTTTATGAAACTAATTACTGAGGATTTTGATTTGCCTTTTGCAATTGTGCTGGCCTGCTTGGATGCAGGCAGTCAATGGTAAGCAGGTCCAAATTTCTCTTACTGGATTCATGGAGAGAAATACTGGGAAGTTTATGAAGGAGCTGTGGACACTGCTTATAAGTGCGCAGCAAAATGCTAGTGGTGTTCCCCAAGAGTTTCTAGATGCAAAGGAAGAGGAAACTAAGAAGAAGAAGGTTGTTCTTCTGCATTTTTATATTATACAGCTTCTACATAAATATTAACTGGTATAGTTTTCCTGATCATGCATATATATTTGGTGATTGCAGGCAGAAACAGATCGCCTTGCTAATGAAATTCATATGAAGAGAGAGAAGGAAAAGAAAGAACTTGAGGAAGAGAAAATCAAGATGGTATGTTTGTACTCTTCCATTCAAGGCTTGTAGTTATTGTTCAAATATTATGTTTAATTTGTTTCTGTCCTATACACTCAGCTAGATTCTGCTTCTGCAATTATTTGGGTTCATGTCCTTTACCTCACACTGGTGTAGGACGGTCGTAGGGGAACCCTGAGAGAGAAACATGCTGTTTCAGAGAACGATGCAAAGCATGAACTGGCAAATGAGGATGAAAGGCACAAGAGAAATGGCTCTCGAAGAAGCAGAAGGTACAAGTAGAACTTGTTAGTTTTTTGCCTTTGGGTAGGATTGCTTTTGATTATTACACTTCAGTGTCACTTCCTTTTGTTGTTGTTGGAGAACATAGGATAAGATAGCTCTCAGTACTTATGGAAATGAGCTTCTCAGACATATATAAGATACTTGTTAGAAACTTCTGTCAGCAATGCTAACTATTAGGCTTAGTTATCGGGTATATTGTGTCTGAACTTTAATTCAAGATGGCATTTTTTTGCTTTGAACTATTATGTGCATCCTGGCTATTTTGTTATGAAGGATTGGCCATTTTGAACTTTAATTCAAGTAGGCTAAATGCCAACCTTCTGAAGGATTGGCTATTTTGTTCCCCTTTTTGTGGAGTAGTCTATGAAACTATATGTGTGTGTGTGTAAATTCTCTCTGTTTGATTGGACTTCTTGGTTTGTTATGTGCATCAACTAATAAATACTATTTTAGATGGCATCACTGACTTGAGAACTATTGAGATTAATCTTTGTGGTAGTTATTCAATTAGTTGCATATTCTGCGACATCGGGGATGCTGTGTTTGTGGACTTTGCAGTTGTAGCATGTCTTGAATTGACAAGCCTCGAGTAACGGAAAATCTGCTTATCTATCCTCTGAAGGAAAAAAGTTACATAAAATAAAGGAACAAGTATATGAAAATGGAAGAGAAAATGATAGGCGTTTTCGTGTTGCCCATGTAGGAGTTATGTCATGATGTGCACTTACATGTGTACCTTTGGCTCAGATTGGGTATGCTTGAAGATGAATTTCCATGTATTGAAAATTATTTATGCAATAAAGGATTTGCTGCCACTACAAAATCTTTTCGAGCATTCTCTTGCTTACCCTGGCTTCCTGTTCTAGCATTACTGTTTATGCTCTGTTATGTTTTTTAGGAGGACTAAATATTTGTCTGCCACACTAATATATTTTTCCATCTGCACAGGGTTTCCCGTTCTTCAGATTCACCAAGCCGTTCCCCGTCTCCAAGGTATGAATCCCAATCTAACATCAATTTGCTTCTGAATTAGTTTCATCATGTTTAGTATTTAGCTTATTAAGTTTGTTGTTTCATTGGGCAGTCGAAAGCACTCTCCTTCACCTAGCAAGTCCTCCAACTCTTTAACTCACTCTCGGTAGGTCCTTCATACACTAATTAAATTTTGCACCACTGTCCTTCTGACATTATTAATAACATAATTATGTTTTTACAGCGGAAGGAGATCAAGAAGTATTTCCGGGTCACCTAAATCAAAAAGTCGTTCTATTTCTTCTGAAAGGCAGCGTCATCAATCACCAAGACGGTCTATAACTCCGCATCGCAGGCATAGTACAAGAAGGTCTATCTCTCCACGTCGGCGTAGATCACCACCTTCCAGGCAAAGATCAATATCTCGGACGAGGCGCAGATCTCCGTCACCGTCAAGATACAGAGTTCGTTCTTCATGGCGTTACAGATCTCGATCTCCTTTGCGTAGATCACGATCCCCCAGGCGGCGTAGGTCAAGAACTCCAGTACGGAGGTCATCAATGCAGTACAGATCTCGTGCCCCTGTTCGCGGTAGATCACCACCTCCCATGCGCCGTAGATCACCACCTCCTGTGCGCCGCGGGTCACCATCTCCAGTGCGCCGCCGGTCACCATCTCCAGTACGCCGTAGGGCACCATCTCCAGTGAGCCGTAGGTCACCATCTCCACCGGTGGGTCGTAGGTCACCATCTCCACCGGTGGGCCGTAGGTCACCATCTCCAGTGGGCCGTAGGTCACCATCTCCAGTGGGCCGTAGGTCCCCATCTCCAGTACCCCGTAGGTCACCCTCTCCTGTGCCAGGCAGATCTCCGTCAGGTTCTCCTGATCAAGACCGATCAGTATCTCCTGTGCGCCGCAGGTCTTCACCTCCAGTCCGCCGTAGGTCGCCATCTCCTGACCGCCGCAGGTCACCACCCCCTGTCCGTCGCAGTTCTCCTTCAAGGTATGGCCGTCGGCCGCCGGTGCATCGCCGTCGATCACCAGTTCCGACCAGAAGACGACGATCTCCTTCGACTCCTCCAAAACTATCTACATCTCCTGTTCCAGGTAGATCCTCTATGCATGACCGAGATAGATCTTTAACTCCTGTAGACAGAAGATCACCCTCAGACCGATCCTCTCGCTCTCCTTCACCAATTCGTCGCCATTCTCCTTCACCAGTCCAGAAAGGGTCCCCTAGAAGAAGTGCAAGATCACCTGTACAATCTCCTAGACGAAGAGCCGGGTATGTAGTATGTTAGTTTTATCAGATTACAATTCTTAATATGCCTGTTTCTATTCTGCAGTAGCTTATAGGCTGCAAACTAGTTTCAGTAATTTAGAATGTGTGGTTTTAAATAGTCTATATGAATAATGACATGAGAAATGGCACCCACGTTAGCTCATACAACATGCAACAATGGTACAACATACTGGAATAAATATTGAGATATTATGAAAAGGAAAAACTGAAGAAGACGAGACTAAACACTGGCCATATTTTGGTTGAATCTAATTACTAATTAGTATGAAAGTTTGGAATTAGGATAATCTCTTCCCCCCATTTAGTACACATCTTGCTCTAACTTTTTTAGGGCTTAATAGAGATTGTTAAAAATGAAGGGCAGCTGATAATAAATAAAAAGATAAGTGCCCTCTTAGACTATCCTAATATAAAAATAAAGCCATTTGACTTCTCAATCAATCTCTTTTACGTACGGCCGTAAGGCCAAACAGTCAATCTTCAGATAATTTTAGATGTAAACTTTTTCTTTGGCATGTAGCCTTAGCTTTAGGGAACATATTGTGTAGAATTCCTTGTTTCTTTTGCCCATTTATTGCACTTACATCCGTGGCAATTTTGTTGAAAAGGACTTATTTCTACCACTAAAGAAGCAATGCTTCATTTTTTTTAGAAGAAATGCTTCATTAACCGCGGATGATCAGTAAACATTGACCAATAATTCTCTCTGTTCAGTAGCCGTAAGGAATATTCCCCTCATCGTCGTGCTTCTCCGGTTGAAAGAACTGAACGTCGCCATAACAGTGAGAATGTGATAAGGTCTGGCGATAGAAAACCTGCTGTTTCACTTAGGTCACCGCAGAGGGATTCACTGGATTTTGATGACGTACATGGAAAAGATAGACATTTATCACCCTCTGTGGAAAAGAGCAAACTACGAGATGCTTCAAGGGACAAAAGTCATGGTGGCGAGCGAAGGTTTAAACCCCCTTCCCCGTGTAATTTCATTCCTTTTATGACTTATGGCAGAGGTAAAAGTATTTGATATGTAATTGCTTACTTTTGTTTTTTTAGGTCAATTAGTCCTCGAGGTAGTCCTTACTCGAAGCGGGAAAGAATGAGTCATCCTGAGAGCTTGAGTTCCTTACCAAAAGCTGTTGGATCGAAGCCTCGTCGTGGTGATACTGGATCAAGAGTCGATGACAGGGACAGCCTCTCCAGAAGGTTTTGCAGGAACTGTATATCTGTGTTGAACCCTGTATTTTTTACTGCTATTCTGATTTTAATACATGTATTGCATTGTGTTTCTCAGGGAGATAGGCGATCCCAAGCTTAGTTCCTCGGGGAAGGTTTCTCCAACATCCACTCGCCGGAAAGATTCACTAGATTCTGCTGCAATTAGTGGTCACCCTGATACGTCAAAGTTGAGAAAGACCGATCTGACAAGAAGGTTGCTACTCTGTTGCACTAGTTGCTTTAGTTGTTGTGATTTCTCAACTGATCTGACTTAAACAATATTTTTCTGCAGTGACAAGCATCCTGACAGGGTGGACCGTAAATCCGATGGTGAGAGCCAAGAGCTGTCAACCATTCATGAATCTACTGGTGTGAGTAAGGGGAATGAATCATCTGACTCTGATAGAGTTATGAATAACAATAGGGCCCTATCGTATGATAGGAAAGGAAGTTATGTAATTGCAGAGGAGGAATCTTTGCCCAAATCCTCGAAGAATTCTGAGAAGAATGGTTCAGTGGCTTCTGATCCTAGCAAAATTGATGACCCGAGAGTTAATGTCAAAGAAAAGAGGAAGCACAGGAAGTTGGATAGAGAAGAGGCAGTCTCAGATGATTATTCTAGTGAAGATTCCTACGAGGATAGGAGAGAGTCCAAGAAAAGAAGGAAGGAGGAAAAAAAATTAAAAAAAGAGGAGAGGCGTCGAAGGCGAGAAGAGAGACGTCGTAAGAAGGAAGACAAGCGTGCTGAGAAGCTAAAGTCGAAGTCAGTAGACTCTGGCAGTTCATCATACGATCTTGAACAAGATCGTTCCGAAGATGACAGTGTTCGTAGGCGGGGTCCACGAAGCAAGACTCAGGACAGTGAGTCTCGGCAAAAGAAGCTTGAGATTGAGCTCCGGGAGAAAGCCCTCGAGTCACTTCGTGCCAAAAGGGGCGCTGGCAATTAAACCTACCATCATTTTGCATATCTCGATGTTATGGAGCGCAATTAAATTTTTTCATAATTAGAACTTTAGCTTTTGTTTTAATGCTATGTTCTGTGTTTTTCTCTAAGACTTAAAAATATGTTGGATCAATGTACTCTTCATATCTTTAATGTAATCTGTCTTTACTGGTGGCAGCTGAATGGATAAATGAGGATTTCCTGAGCTAGTATCTTGAGTGCAACTTTATGCTGACTGACTTTCCTGCTAAATTTTCTGGTAATTATATGTCTTCACCCTATTGGGAGTGTATTTCTAGTGTTTCAGGAAGATATAACTCATCTAGGTGCCAGTCACCTTATTGCTTGCAGCTGAGGCCTTTGTTTCTCATACTTGGTTTCTATATGCTACATATTAGAGTTGCTCATTCTGAGCTTGAATACGATTAATATTTTGGGTTCGTGATGTTGAATGTTGTAGGCTTGTATTTTTATTTTTCTTCGGATGATTTATTCAGAAAGGTCTTCGAAGATTTATCTCCTGGTATATAACATTGTTACTAAATAGTCTTTCTGCTTAATTGATAGATGTCAGTATCACATGACTTGGTTGAACAGATCTCTGCACCTCCTAAGTTTGGACGAGCATACAGGTGAAGTTTGATCTCCATGCTGATCTTTATAGATTTTTATTAGTCAGCCTAGATGTACTGCTCCTAAATAATGTTAAGTTTTGAATACTGATATGCAGCATACACATGGTTTGCAGCTAAATATCCATAGTTTTGATTTGTAAGTGTTATCATAAGTTATTAATCTTGTCCTGGTGTTGATTGCAGCAGTTATCTCTTCCAGTGCGTAATGTTTTGTTTGTTGATGTCTGATACTGCTTCATGAGGTAATCGATGTATTTGACTATTTGTTTTTACTCTTGTATATGAGTATGATCATTGTATATATCTTCAAAGTTGACTGTGGAGGGAGATTGAATGGTCATGGTGATGGTCATTGTACATTTCTTGACTTCCAAATTAAATCAATTATTGCTGAGTTAACCGTGAATGGAGGGCCTTAGAGTGAGTGAACCGTTGAGCTTTTGTTTACCTTTTAATTAAGGTCTGCAGGCTCAAGTGTTGGGTAAAGATACATGTCGCAGATAGGAAATCTATATGTGGTTTTGTTAAAGTTGATCTGCTTGCATGATCTTCCCCTCTTTCCTGTCTCTGACTTGGAATATTGTGTTCCACACTTTCATATCAACTTCTACTTCACCAACTGTGACAGCTATGCATTTTGTTCAGTATACAACATGACCATCCCAGACAAGATTATGCTTTAGAGTTCACTACACACTACTTTATATGGTCATAGGAATCTAATTGAGTTGAGTTTGCTGTCTGTTTGCTTTTAGGGAAGTCTTGGTTTACGCATTCGTGTGTTTATTTGCACATTTAATTCTTTTAATATCTGGGGGATGGATTATTGCTTCTGCCTCCTGGTGCCAAGTGAAAAGGAACAGCATCTCTACTGCCTTAGACCAGGATATGTTAAATAGAGATCTTAACTTCCCATGTCTGGCCTAAAAGTAATGAGTTCCTTGTGGTGAAATCCGAGGACAAATTTACATTCTGCGTCTAGTTTACCTGTATGTCCTTATGTAGGTGGACTTCTTATATATAAATATAGGCGGTAAGAGCCGGAGTTTTTAGACGTTGATTATCGATTATTATTAGATATTGAATATTAAATATAGATGATAAGTTCTCCAATTTATGTTACTGTTCTCCAAGTTTATTGTATCCATAGCAGTTCGCTATAGTTGGTTTACTTGCAAGTGAACAAGTGTCATATAACTCATCTCCTTGGGATGTAGAAGAAAACTGTTTTGTTCATTCCTCTCTGGCAAGCGACATAATAAATAAAATGGAGCCTGGATGTTTATTACTCACATTCCACTTATGTAGAGAGAAAACATGCAGGTGTCCAAAATAAGTGCTGATGCTTATTATTTCTACTATATAGACATTTGGTCGGTTTACTGTACGTTGTGTGCAAGGTAGTCCTTCATATGTTGGGAGTGAAGATATATGGCACAGGTTCGTTTTGTACCCACTGAGAAAATATGCTGATGGAGAATTGGGGCCAAAGTTCCAAAGATTTAGTCCCTTGCGCTTCTGATTATAAGTGGAATGTGATTCTTACTTTGATATGGACTTGTATTTTTGGCATCTAAAATAATTTCAAAATTGTAAAGGTTTAGGTTTTGTTCTTTTCAATTTAAGTTTAGTTCTATTTAGTTCAGTTCAGTTTAGTTGTGGTTAAATTTGTACTTCATTTAAGTCAGTTCAGTAGTAAAGGAGTGGCGTGACATGCATTTGTTGTATTCTCTAACCCTTAAATTCTGTGAACCAGAACCGAGAATTCTTTTGATTCTCAAAAGAGTTCCCTTGCTGCCATGTTCTTGTTCTGTTTTAGTGTAAATTTAGGCTTTCAGGCCAGAGGTACAAAGATGAAATAAGTATGTGAGGTTTTAGGAGGGCAGTGAGATGCTGATGCACTATTACGCTTTTTTAGATGTTAGGGGCATCACCAATGCGACACCCCCTGATAATCCTCCAGATTGCGACATGTGTATTAAGTTTGCATAAAATATTACTAATGTATAAAATGTGACAATTGATATATCACGTCTAGCGAATGATATATGGTTTGGCATCAAATTATTCATCTGAGTAAAACTCTTGACTGGGTTAACGAAACCAAATTGAGTTTTGCATAAAGTTGACCCTATTTTTTTTCCCGATTAACCCATATGCGTTTAATGAATTCATCTATTCAAATGCCAAGTATCATCTCTCCTGCTGTCCTGCATCTTACAAAACTTACAATTTTTGTTTTTTTTCTTTCTAAAAGGCAAAGCGAGGATTAATAATTTTTCCCAATTCCCTCGTGGTGACCTATTCGTTAGAGGTGAAAGTGTGTTACTCAAACACTCACAAAACTTATAATTTTCTTAACTATATCCAAACATAGATTACATAAGGCGTGAGTGAAAGAGCCGATTTTTCAAAAAATTAGAAAGTGTCAATGCTTTAAAGTCTCAAATATGGTAAAAAGTGAGAGGTGTTAATTGAGATAAAATGCTTTCATTGAGAGTTGAACTCAAGACCTCCCGCTTACTAAACGGGTGCTCTAACCAACTGAGCTATGAAAGCTGTTGAAAACCAAATGATTTAGTATCATATTTGAACCTCTAGTATTGTTTAGATGAGCAACTAGATCTCCCTTCTTTGTTCGTAGTTATTATGTAGATAAAAGAAGCCACTCGGCTTGCATTGATTGGACATAGTATTATATCCCAATCCAGTTTGGACTCTAAGATAATGACATGAACATTTCTTCTGTTGAGAAGCCTTTGTGGCTCTCAGCTCACACACTCCCTTCTCAAGATAAAGATTTTCCATTTTTTCCCTCATTTGAATGGATAACAAAGACATGATCCATTCCAGTTACTGGTTGAATCACAGAACACATCACTGAATGTCAATGAATTCAAGAAACTAACACCCCCTTTTATCTTTCTTCTCTCATCCATCCATTAATGGCGCCAACTCTAACTTCAAATTCATTCCTTCTAACCACCACTCCCCGTTCGAGAATCTCCGTCAAGAACCCGAAGCTTACCGTGTTTGCCAAAAAGGTCGAAGCGAATGGCGGAGAAGCCCCGACTTCCAGCCCCTTTAAGTTCAATTTCAACTTCAAGGACTTGCCTGATGTGAAATCTTTGGTTCCGGTTGTGTCGAACCCATCATCGGCCTTGAGCTTCGGGAACCAGAGAAAGAAGGATGCGGGAACGGTGTTTGTAGCTGGTGCGACGGGACAGGCGGGGATCCGCATTGCTCAGACGCTTCTGCGGCAGGGCTTCAGTGTCAGGGCTGGTGTCCCTGATATTGGTGCTGCACAAGAATTGGCTCGCTTGGCCGCCAGTTATAAGGTTAGCTTTCTGTTTCGACCGTGTGTAGATTATAAAGAATCTGTTCTTCGAAGATCCTGCTGATAATGCAGATATAGTGTTACATAATTTGGGTATTTGAAGGCCTGATTGATCAATGCAGCCTAATAGAACTGTGGAGAATGTTTGAAAACAGAAATTTCGAGCTTTTGCATTTGAGAAAATTAATTCTAAAGAGCATCGTATATGGTAATTTGATTGTAGTTCATAATTCAGTCATTTATTTACCATTTGAAACGTTGTTTGATTTCACTTCCAAGTGTATGACACAGAAGGATTCGGATGCTATTAATCCACTTAGACTCTGTTACTTGATTATTACTCATCTGTGCTATCATGTCAGATTATTTCTAGTGAAGAAGCAAGGCGGTTGAATGCTGTTAATTCCAACTTCGAAGATTCAGAGTCGATAGCTAAAGCAATTGGAAATGCTAGTAAAGTTGTAGTCACCATCGGTCCATCAGAAAATGGACCTAGCACAGAGGTAACTGCTGCAGATGCCTTGCTAGTGATTCGAGCTGCAGAACTGGCAAATGTTGCTCATGTGGCAATAGTTTACGATGGATCTTCTGGAGCTACATCAACAAACAATGTACTTGATGGTATCCAGTCATTCTTCAATAACCTATTCGCGAAATCTCAGCCCTTGACAATCGTCGAATTTCTGCAAAGTCTGGTGGAGACTGATCTTAGTTACACCCTCATAAAGACAAAACTAACAGAAGATTTCTCCCCCGAGGCTGCATATAACGTTGTTGTCTCAGCTGAAGGAAATGCTGGCACGAACGACTACAAAGTAATGGAATGTATGCAATTTCTTGTTTCGTTTTGGAAAAATACTGAGAAGTATGTGATAGTTATGATGCTATATTTATTGAAGCGTTTTTGGCAAAACTTCTTAGCAGTGACTCTAGCTCCTGGAAAAGGCTTGGCCCTATCATACATGTTCTTTACACCACTAAATGGATTATTTTCCTTCTAAATTTCTCACTGAGTTGTTACGTTTTGTAGGTTGCGCAGTCGCAAATTGCTTCGCTTGTAGCTGATGTTCTCTCCAATACAGCAATTGCTGAAAATAAGGTAAATCATCCGAAACTTATATTGTGGACTTGCGGCGAACATTGATTACCAAAGACCTTCAGTTTCTTTAGTCCTTAATTTACAGCAGTATCATTTAACGTCTCGAATAGTATGGATGAGCTGCGTACTGCGTATTAGATCAACTGTTACCTTACCTTCACATGAGCAAACTTGTTATGTTCCGTCCATGTAATCATTTCTTTTCTAATATATAGGTTGTTGAGGTCTGTACTGACCCATCAGCTCCTTCAAAGGCATTTTCCGAACTCTTTAGGTAATTGATTCACTTGTTACATGAACGTTATAACGGTCTATACACAATAAGGCCTTGCATTATAATTGTTTTACATATTACAGTGCAATTCCTGAGGACGGAAGAAGAAAGGCATATGCGGAAGCTATTGCAAAAGAAAAAGCAGAGGAAGCAGCTATAAAAGCATCCGAAGAAGCTCGTGAGGCAGCTGTAGCAGCAAAGAAGCTAGAGGTAGAGGTGAAAAAGCTTGAACAGGAGGAGGCTCGGGCAGCCAGTCTTGCTGCGGAAGCACAAAAGAAAGCAGACGCTGCTGGAGCATCACTAGAAGGCCTTTTGGGCAAAGCAGAAAGCTTTCGAGCTGCCAATCTTGGTGCAGGAGCACAAAAGAAAGCAGCCGAAGCTGCTGGAGCATCACTAGAAAACTTTTTAGGTAGAGCAGAGAGCTTAAAATCGGGGATATCATGGGACAGTCTGAGCTCGCAGCTTAAATCAGCTGTTGAGAAGCTCAACGAGAACGAGGAACCTAAAGTCCAGGTTGCTACTGTCAGGGGACAAGCTAAGGCTCGGTCCTTACCTTCTTTGAAGGCAGTTGTGAAGAATCCTGCTCCCGCCCCGAAGCCAAAAGTTGTTCCTAAGCCAAAACCTAAAGACCCCGAGCCAAAAAAAGAGACGAGGAACATGTTTGGCGGTATGTTTAAGCAAGAAACTATCTACATCGATGAGGACTAGAAGCCGCGTTTTGCGCTTGTCTGCAACATGTATTTTTCTGCATATAGATGGTACTTTGATCTATTGATTCTGTTGAAATGGTATATCCTTTTGAGAGCATTTGATTAGGAACATAGCTGTTGTAATGAATGTTGAGGTAAATGGTACATAACCTTAAATTGTTCTTGGAGCTAATAAAGATTAATCTTTCTGTTCTGTTTCCTACATTTTTCTTAGCTACTTGTAATTTCGATTTTAGTCCTAAACATGGCAAGTTGTTCAGATTTGGGGACAAAACTAGCAAGTTCTGTCAACAGTAAAGTCGAAAAACGGTGCAGTTTGTAACACTGCAGTGGCATGTAAAATGCCAGCCTCTCTTTCCATGTTGCAGAGAAAGCAAGCCATAAATGTGAATACTTCTATCCGGTTCACATGTATCATCAGCATCTCACAGATGAAAAACCACCTAATTTTACTCAATCAGATTAGCTAAATGAATGTGAAAAAACTAAAAGTTAGCACAGCCTCTACCTGTAACCAAAATCTTAGTTTCAATCTGATATGCAAATGCCTCCAATCATTCATTCAAGATCCAACAACAGCAGAGGAAAACAGATACTCAGATCATTAATCTATTCGTGTTTCGTTCTATATGTCATCTACATCTTGTTCTTCTACAGTCCATATTTCTCATCCATTTCGACAAAAATAAGGCAAAGCAAAGATCCTAACTCAGAAACTTATTCCTCCTCTCCAACGAGCATTGGTCATGTTGTTTTTGGCATAGCAGGCTCAACAAGCACATGGAAGAACAGAATAGGTTACCTCTCATCATGGTGGAGGTCAAATATCACCAGAGGCTATATATTCCTCGAGAAGTTCCCCAACGACACACACTCATGGCCAAGTTCTCTACCTCCTTTTCGTATATCTCAAGACACCTCCAAGTACAAGGCCTATGACAAGCACCGATTCCCACATGCCATACGTTTGGCACAAATTATCGCTGAAGTGTTAGCTTTGGAAAACAAAGGCGTAAGGTGGTTTATTTTGGCAGACGATGACACAGTGTTCTTTATAAACAACTTGGTTGATGTTCTTGCAAGATATGATCATGAGAAGTACTACTACATAGGGATGAATTCTGAATGCCACGCTTCGAACTTTTTCCACTCTTTCGACATGGCCTTTGGTGGAGCTGGTTACGCCTTGAGTTATCCTCTTGCTCAGGCCGTGGTTAAGAACTTGGACTTCTGTATTAAGCGGTATCCGAGTTTGTATGGAAGTGATCATATTTTGGGGTCTTGTGTGGCTGATTTGGGAGTTTCTATCACTCAGGAAAATGGTTTCCATCAGGTATTAACATTTCTATATTTCATTCAAGGAATTCAGTTTTATGCTTCAAAATTTTGAATGAACACATTGTCTTACAGATAGATATGCACAATGATACATCAGGATATCTATCAGTTCATCCACAATCCCCTCTACTCACCCTACACCACTTCGACGCGGTGGATCCCATATTTCCATCCATGAACACTACAGAATCATTAAACCATCTTATGAGAGTAGCAAAACAAGATGAATCAAGATTACTACAACAAACAATATGCTACCATAAGCCGAAAAACTGGTCTTTATCCATATCATTTGGCTACAGTGTACACATATACGAGTCCATAATCCTTCCTAGCATACTAAGGCGACCCTTAGAAACATTCACACCTTGGAGCAACATTGCAAAGCCTTTTTTCCTCTTCAATACACGTGTTCCCAATAAAAATCCATGTGAAGCTCCTCATGTGTTTTTCTTCAACTCCATTAATAAAAACCAAGGAAGATATCTTTCATTGACCTACACTAGGCGAAAGGCACGTGGATTACCAGCCTGTGCTTCAAGTGGGAATCATTCTGCTGATTCTGTCTCAAAAATAAACGTAATCTCAGATACAAGAAAGTATGATCCGGTGAGTATCCGATAATAAGTTGTTTTAATTTGGTTGTATTTTGCGTTTGTTTTCTCTCATACATCATACATAATACCAAAGTACTATTGTTAACATCTCCCTTTTAGATTATTTAGTTATCTTACACTGCATTTCCTGAATTTCTGCTGGTTCTTGTCACACAGAGTTTGGGCACTGATTCTTTTTTTAAATTTCAGTCATTTTCAGATGGTGTCATTACTATCTATCTAGTGCAAATCTGTGTTATAAAAACATAGGAAAAGTGGGATTTTGTTCATTTGTCTTTAGAATTTGTCCTGGAGGCCAAAAAGATCCTGACAAGAGAATGCTGTTCATGCTTGGAACAAAATGGTTAAGATTCAAGCTGATGAAATATATATATGTATCAATTCTTGTTCCACAGTTACTAGGTGTAAATCGAGATCATATAAACATGTGTTTCATATATAAGATGAGCATATCTATATAAAAACACTACATCTAGATTCACAATGAGGTACTTCTTTTGTCATGCTTACGCATGAACAACTCTAACTTTTGGCAAATTAAAGTTGAAAGATCTTCACATCCCATTACCAATTTTTTACAAGCCTAATTTGCCAATACATTAGAGAACATATATATAATAGTATCCAAAGTACAAATTTTTCTTGCATGTCTTCACATATATATAGATATGTAAAAACTAAGTATCTAAATTAATACTAATATATCATTGAAAAACTTGGCTCCATTGCATCTTAAAGATCTGATCTCTTATATGCCAAGATAGTGGTACTGTTTTAATAAGAAAGAACATTGGTGTGAATTGTACATATGAGGACGCATAATAATAAGTTATGTGATCATAGCAAGTGTTACGGGTTTTCAGTAATCTTTCATCTCCCTTATAACAAATTTGGAAACTTACAATAATGTATGCCAGTGTCAACCGAAGGAAAAAAAGAACCAGATAGAGTTGAATGATGGTGTTATTACTATCTATCTATTGTAAATCTATGTTATAAAAACATAGGAAAAGTACGTCGGATTTTGTTCGTTTGTCTTTAGAACTTGTCCTGTATATAGGCCAATAATATCCTGACAAGAGAATGCTGTTCATGTTTGGAACAAAATGGTTAAGTTTCATGCTGATGTATATATCAATTCTTGTTCCATAGTTACTAGGTGTAATTCTAGTTCATATAAAGCATGTGATTCCTATATAAGATGAGCATATGCATGCATATAAAAACGGTACATCTAGATTCACAGTGAGGTACTTCTTTTGTCATGCTTACGCGCATGAACGAACTCTAATTTTTGGCAATAGATCTTCACATAATATCACATCCCATTACCAATTTTACACTCTGTAATTCTGTTCATAGACACAACTCAGTTGTTGAGACGCCTTATATATACGGCACGAACCTTTGCCAATACATTAGAGAACACATAATAATATCTAAAGTACAAATTTTTCTTGCATGTCTTCACATATATATAGAAATATAAGACATCTGTTCTCTTAGCTGGTAAATATATGGATCACTAAAAGTATCAGAGAACACTACATGTATGTTTTTAACCTTATTCCAATTATAAATTGGCCATTATTTGATGGTTTCATTAATATATTAATTCACTGCAGTATGGAAGTAGAAGAGAATGCTGCGACGTGCTTCACATGGACCGCATAGGTGCTACAATCAAGCTCCGGAATTGCTTAGAAGATGAAATTTTGCCTTGAATATTTAGCAATTTAGTCATTTATAGCTCATTATTATGTTATCATATCATTTGTCAAAAACTTTATATGAAGTATGGAGCTACAAAAAATTTGAAATGTGGTAGTTCATATTCCAGTTTTGCATAGTCTTCTTTTCATTTTATCAGACAGACATTACAGAGACAAAATAATTTTAGAGGATATGTTTACTGTATCAGATCTCATGCTCACCCAAGATACTTTTTTCTATGTCTTTCTTGTTTTGACAGGACACATTACCTTCACAGATATTTAAAATGCCGCGAGAAAGAATTTCTAAAGGCCGCATATATTATGTCATTTCAAGTATATATTAATAACTCACCTCATTATACAACTCAATCAGGGTTACAGAATGCTGGAGAACATTTAAGCCTAACAACGACGAATTTGTTAACAAAATCCACCAACATTTCATCCAGAATTTCATTTTGGTTTTCGTCTTCAACTCATGCACTAGGCATATCACATGTATATGCATTGATCTATTCATGATCTCTGGATTACTTCAGATAATTCAAACATCAATCACAATGTCCATATGCACATGAGTTCTCTGTTACTCAATTTGCAACAGAAAAGGTAATAACAATCCTACAATTCAGTTTCTATATATCAAAATTAATTAATACTATAATATAACTTGGCTACATTGATTCTTAAAGATCTGATCTGCCAAGATAGTGGTGCTGTTTTTCTAAGAAATAACAATGGTATGAATTGTACGTATATGAGGACGTATAATAATAAGTTCTGTGATCATAGCAAGTGTCTCAGATTTTCAGCAATCTTTCATCTCCCAGCTTGTAACAAATTTGGAAACTCACAACAATGTATGCCAGTTTCAACTTTCAACCAAAGGAAAAAAAAAAGAACCAGATAGAGAGTTGAATGATGGATAACAAAATTATGTGTTAAATATACATTAGAAATTGTACTTTATACCAACACAGGAAACAATGGAATCATATCCACTGAAACAAGACAAGGCTTTGCCTCATATCATATGTAATTAAGCTTGAAAAAAAAAAGCATTAACTGGTAATTGATTGACACAAAGAGGGGTATGGGAGATACTGAAGTACCAATTTGACATATCCGGGCGAAAATTCAGCAGTCATCATGGATCAGAAAAAACTTCTTGTCTTGATATCATTAGTCGCGGTGGAACTATTAAACCCCAGTCTCAACTCAAGGTCCACTTCTGTATCTTCTTTATCCTTGATCATTAAACCCTCTTCACCTTTGATGAACTTTCCACACGATGATGAAGCAAACGTTGGCCATGTTGCAGCTCTTTTAAGTTCTCTAGATGCACAACCTTGCGATTTTGGAAGCTCAATACTTGTACTAGCACAAGGAAATTTGTACAAGCTTAGACTCTGAGAAACAAAAACATTACTAGGAGTAATAAAATGAGATGGAACTTGCAACATGACTTGCTGGTGATGAGTTCTATCTTTTAAGGGTTTCTTGGCCTTGTTCCGATCCTTGCGGTGGATGTTCATGTGACCGCCTAGCGCCTGAGCGTTAGTAAAGCCCTTCTTGCAGAAGGTACACTCATATAACCTAACAGCAGGAGCAGCAGCAGTAGAAGTATTCTTGTTAGTACTGCTTTCTTGATCATCAGCTATGAGCAGCTCCGATTCTTGATCGGACGGTTTCGATTGGGTTGGTGTTTCTGTGGTGGCAGCTGCAGACTGATGGTTGGCTTCCATAGGGATGAAGAGAATGAAGAGGAGAGACAGTCAACTTTGAGATTGTGAAAAGTTTGATGCTTTTATTATGAACAAGTAAAAGCTAGGCCAGCTTCTAGACTATTTCAAACATTTCTTTCATTTTGCATATCATATATAATAATAATATTTCATGCAGTTTATATAATACTAGTAATATTTCATGCAGTGTATATACTAACATACCCTTATAATGACCTATATTGTTTTGTTCTTTTTTATGCATAACAGCATAAGTGTGTGCAGCGGGGGAGACGCCAGAATTGAGATTATATATTGACCATATAAATCGACTATTGTTTTTTTTAAATTTTTTTTTTAGACAAGTGAATATTGTGATCGAGTTATAAATTAAAGTCGAATTTGACAATAAAGACTTTAGCTAGGTGGGGATAAATGAATGTTGAGTTGTTAACAGAGTTTATGCATTTGAATAATGAGATGCTATATATATATATATATAGAGAACTTTTGGAAATGTAGCATGCATTCGGCAATAAAACTTGAAAACCAAATTACAGTTAAGGCCGTCCAAAGCTACTGTACAAAAACTACTACACAATAATTTGCTGATAAATAAATCATACTATTAGATTGATTGATCTCAGCCCCTCACCAAATTTCCTAGATTGAATACGAGTTACAGGAAATCCGAGATACGATCATACGAATCACGAAATCAGATCGGTCATGGGTTCGAACCATATCAATCGCATGATTACCTAGGTATTTATTGCTATTTACTTAATTGTTTGAAATAACTTTCCGATTCTGTAGGGTTTGAAATTACTACCACACTACTAGGTAATGTACAGAATTAGGCCGCCCGGTACTGTTTTACTAGTGCTCCCACAATACATGAAGACAAAGTTCACCTTTTTAATGGAGATCGAGTATGTTAGAAAGGCGCATCATATTTGGTCTCTATAATTGCGACAAATTACTATGTCAATAATGTCAGATAGAAATGTAATTAATTATTACATATAGTTTTAATCGATGCTAATTAAGTAGTGCCACTATTAATTTATACTGTTCATCTAGTAAATTATTTTAATTTCAAAGTGTGGCGAACAAAAACTGATAAGTACGGAGTACGGACCAATAGATTTGCTTCTTCTTCTTCTTCTTCTTCAAAAAAAAAAGAGTAATGAATTGTACATATCACAAGATTGTTAATTAATTAGACATGAGAAAACTATATATAAATTCCCACATCCTATATGAATTATGAGTGATAGAGATAAATGATATGTATATAAATAAGATCACACTCTAAATGTTATGAAAATTATTGGATGATTCAAAAATTAAATTCATGCGAATTATAATAAAATTCGATTAATTTAAGAATCGGATCATTATTGTAGCATGGCTGCATAGCTAACATTAATGAAGTTTGCGAAGACAACAAACTCTACCGCATGAATATATAATTTAATAGAGAATTTGATACCAGGTCTGGTAAATAAGAAAACATGATTAGTGTTAATCATTTTATTTAATCGATTATTTACCGTACAATAATTATTTAAATTATAAACTTCAACTATATACAATTTATAAATCAATCGTTTCACAATAAATTAAAAACAACTTTTAAATGAAAGTAACCGAAGTTTGAATGAAAGTTTTCTTTACGATATCTCTGTCGAAAAAAGGGTATCTCTAACATTTGGTTCATAGTAATTGCGTTTTGCTTTCTCATAAGAAATATAGTTAATATCTTAACTTTAATTTAATATCAAATACAAAATAAATTGTTGAATTAAGTTTAGTATATCAAATACATATAGTATAGTTTTGGTTTGTAAACTTCTATAGTGCATCATCGGTTTGTTGATATTAGAATTGGGTGCAACCATTCTGCACTTTTTCTGTAATTTCACACTCTTTATTTTTTAATATAATTTTGCCGTTTTCAGAAAAAAAAACTCAACTCAGTAACCAGTAACCGTATATTTCTCCTACTATAGTAGCTACATCGATTGAGATTTGAGATATTGGCCGTCCGATTTGATTAATAATGTTTTGTAATGACAGCATGCATGTACGGCAGTAAAAAACAAAAGCGTGTTTGGACAGCCTTACACATGAAAGGGGAGAGTAGAGAAAACGTTTCTCGAACAGTGAGAAACAACTCACTCGAGGGTGTGAGATTCAACGATGTGGTTAACCATCAGCTGTCATATGCTCTATCAGTATTAATGCATTTTCTATTTTTGCCATATGGATGAGATACTAATTTCTACATTATATAATTTAATAATCATTTACTTACATTATGCACTGTATGTATGTGTTACATTAGCTCTAATTCCATTCGCCTGCTCTCTTAAGTCTTAATTTCTTTTCTTTTCATTCTAATTAATACTATTACTGAAAGCTGGAAGAAGTTGGATCAGTCGATCAGACGGCAGGAATATTACCAGCTTTCGCGTGTTGCGTGTACCATAATTAAGTCGATAACTAAAGGAAACTTATATTATGAGTATGTGATTATGGCTATGTGATAAATAAGTAATATTAATGTTACAATAATGTTTTTATGTGCGTCGTAATTTTCTTCGTTAATTTGGTTAAGTTTCGTGGAATTTTAAAAAATAGTAAATTAATAAAGTTTTGTGAAACAGAGTAGTAGTAGTTATAATGGTACACTACTAGAAATGAGGGTCTTTAATTAGTGTGTAAAATTTGTGTCAAATTATTCTTTCACGCCAATGGTGATGGTTCGGTGCAGGAGTTGATACTTGAAGGTTTAGATGAATCTGTGTTCAGCTCCAGGTTTAGATTTTGGGTTTGGTTAAGTTGTTTTTGGGTTCAGGTCTTGGAGTTCGTAGTTGGTTCACATTTTCGGTTGTTGGTTTAGGTGAATTCAGGTTTAGGGGCGATGTTTCGAATCGTGGTTTGGGTGTTGTTAGGTTCAGGTCTTGGTTGTTGGTTTAGGAGAATTCAGGTTTAGGGGTGATGTTTCAAATCGTGGTTCGGGTGTTGTAAGGTTCAGGTCTCGGTATTTGAGTCTCAGTTAGGTCTGGTAACTTTGTAAGCGATCTCGAGCATTTCTTATGCTCCTTTCTGGTTAATGAAAACTTTTCCCGTTTCAAAAAAAAAAAAAAAAAAAAAAAAAAGGTGCTGCATAAGGTTGTTTACTTATTGCATAATCTAGCTTTGATCTCAAGAACTAACTGATAGCATTAATTCACCTATAGTCCTGAATATTTCTGAAATTATGGTTTAATTTATTAGTCTTATGGTATGCAGGAGATTTGTGCATTTTAACCAAATGTCAAGGCAAGGTGACGACGAGGATGGACATGATTATTCAGGTCAGAGAAGAAGATCTTTGTCAAATGATATAGGCATTAATGAACACAGAAGTCCCGACTCTAGCAATGCAGACCAATTTTTGTGTACCAATGATGTGACATCGAATTTAAACAATTCTTCGATGCTACATCAACTCCTACAAGGTATGACATCAGGGGGTTTTTGCTCAGTTTGCTAACTCAACCAGTGCACATGTGACACCTTTCACTCAAGCCACGTCAGAAAATCAGCAAATTATGCATTCAGTTGGTGCTCCCAACCAAACAGTTCAACTTCCATTCTATCTAGGAACTAACAGAATGGCCATGCCTCAATTCGGGAGTTTTGGAAATTCTACTATGTTCGGCCAATATCAAACAACAAATGCTTCCACAAGTATTCCAGTCCAACAACCTACATTTATACTTCCTGGACCCTTGGCTCATCAGTCCAATCTTACATTTTCAGGAACTTCCGCTCAACAACCTCTTGTTATGACCTCCGTTAGTTTACCTAGTCAACAAACACCAATTACAAACTCCACTCCTTCACAGCAACTACCATTTATGGGACCAAGTACATCGAATTGTCCACCACTCACAACCTCTAGACAACCCGGACAGCCACCGTCGTCACTTGTGTCGAGCCCATCTACTGGTAGAGCATCTTCTAGCCAACATACATCTTCTCGTAGACGACCCCCACGTCCATTACTTCGATCTAATAATCCTTCCGGTGGCCCTCTTGATCACGATTGATGGATGAAATCGCAAGTGTACGATATCGCAACAAGTAATACAGTGATAAACTGAGTATCGTCTCCACAGGGACTGATTTGCTGACAAGTACCAATGTATATTAAACTAGAATCTAACCTAGGTGGGAAAATAATGATGTAGGATTTTTATATTGATTAACTAAATACTACTAACGACAAATATAAACTCTGGATAAATAAATCAATAGACAAGCATCTAGGGATTCCGATTTCACCATAGTTAATCACATGCATTATCATATTCTTAGCTACACACAGTTGGTCTGGTTGCAGACAATCAAGCTTCTCTTATGAATTTACTAATCTCTCTCGAGTATTAATAAACCTATTCTATTATGCAGTTATCATCTCTCGAATTTCTAACTCACATAACAGAACGCCTTATGCTCTAGGAAACTTACACACGATTGCATAGAACCTATAGATACCTCTATCTCACAGTATTCTATGTGGAATAAATTCACGGCAACTCCAATTATCATCTCTCGAATTTCTAATTGAAGCCCTAAATCATGCAATAGTTGGCCAGACAATCACAAGCATTGAACATAGAAATTAAACCATCAACAACCATGAACAACCATGAATGACTTCAAATACTCAAATAAACATGATCATAACTAGGTTACATCGTCTCCCCAGACAAAAGAATTAGTTCAACATAGTCTTGGAATAAAACATCAAAGAGTCTGAACACATAATTCGTAAATTGTCTAAAGAATGAAAGAGAAGAAAACTGAAAACCGCAATCCCGGCGACTGAACTGGACTGTCGACCAAATAGAACTGAGCGCCAAATTGCTGATAGCGATCCTTCTTCCAGAAATTCCAGAATGTCTTCTTTTCTCTGAATTTTAGCTTATATACTCTAAATCCCGCTGGAATCCTTTTGGGCCTCAAAATATGGGTCTTCAAAGTCCAAATTCAAGTTGGAAACATCTTAAATTGGGTCTTGGGTCATACCCAACCTTTGGGCCTTCTTTTCCACCAGCTATTATCTTCAAATCAACTCCAATATAGCTCTTTTCAGCCCATATCCACATAAATCACCAACTTGGACACCTTAGACAAAATACACATAAAACAAGTAAATCTGGACAATAATAGCTTTAAAACATGCAAAATACTAAATAAAAAGAAAGTGATAAGTAGGTATAAAACCGACTTATCACCTGTTAAAACACAATTGAGAGAAAGAAGATGATAGGAAAGTGAGAGGACAAAAGCCTATTTTCTGCTAGCAGTAGCAGAAGAGGGTATTTGCTTGCAGAAAAGGCTCTTTTCTTCTTTCATATCATCTGCAAATTACCGCGCTCTGAGTTCATGTTCCATGAATTAGGCAACCCTGAACTAAATCAAACGATGCAAGAAAAAGAATATCATGTACATAAAGATAATGAATGGTTCAGGTGAAGTAAAAAAGAATATCATCAGCTGATCAGGAACATCATAGGTAGAGCAACTGAAGCAGTTCAGGCAACTAATGTTGATCCATATAAGTATGCATTATATGAAACTCGATCTATATGAAGACTATCATCACAATTGTTAGAATCTTTAGTCCAAGACTCCCAAGTTTAAGACATGACTCGTGACTGGACTACTGTACAATAGAAGTACTAAAAGGCTTTACATATTGCAGTACATTGCCAGAGGATGAATGGTAATCTGATGTTACAGATATAGCGATAAAGACATTAATGGGCCAAAACCATATTCCGCTAGAATGGGATTCAGGTAGGCCAACAGCATCACTGTCAGCAAGATCTGCATCTTGCCCCCCATTCTCATGGAAGCAATTAGCATTCATTCAACTTTATCAGAAACCTGAAGATAGCCCTGTTGCTCATGTTTGCAAACACTGTTTTGTTTTCTTTCACAGGAGCCTTGTTATCATTGTTAATTGTGATTATTGAAATGAAACAAGATATTTGTAAAGTACATGAAAAGATTGTACGAGCATTTAGGCAAAAATACATATATATTACGCATTCTGGAGTTTGATCCTATAAGTAGAGTACATAAATTCAATACAATCGAGTATTGAATGCAAGAAAGGTTTCATGGATTGCGCTCTATATAAATTACCTTTTTAACAGGATGCATTGCATAATAAACTGAAACACAAGTTAGGAAAAAAAGACTAATTGCAGAGAGCCAGGCAATGGTAGTACACGGACTACGGAGAGCTGTCTGGATTAAGTCATAAGCGATCCACTTCTTGATCTTGTTCCTGGAATGCTGGCCAATTGCATTCATCACATCTTTATAGATTTCCTTGTTATCTAGATCAAGGGTATCGAACCTTTTGAACATTTCTACCACCTCCTCCTGATTTGCGAACCTGTTGAGGGAAAAGACTCCTACTTCCTGCAATTCCTTAACATCAGCAGGGGTCTGGATCAACGATTTCATAAGGCCTATGTATGAACACACTGCAAGATCCGTGGGATTGTTCCTGGGGCATATTTCATAGGCAATCATGTTAGAGAAGGTTACTAGAGTTCCATCACATATGTAGCGTACTGGTAGTTGTAGCTTGCCGTCAAAACACCTTGATTTGAATTTGATATCTTGGAACGAGTGAGAGGAACTTTTACCGAAATAGATGCCCTTTGCTTTCAGATCTGTCACAGATCCACAGGTGTAGTAATTACTATTGTCAAGTATCCTCTGATTGGGCACCTGTAATCTGGACTCCACGAGTACTCTGCGGAAAGCTGCAAGAATATGAAGGGGACGATGTTGATCTACTCTTGGGATTTCAAGGGGATCCCCTATAAACAGCTTCAGCTTCCAGCCCAAGAACTTGCCAACTAAGTTCTTCCAATCACGCTTTGAGTACTTATGAGACATAACAAGTTTAAGGACAAAAAATGGGATTTGATTCTCAAGCACCATAATGTCCCGGGCGGCAAACATTTGGCACCCTGCCTCTCCCAGGTGGTAGCGCCACACCTTCCACTCACTATCATTTCTATTTTCTATCGTACGTATCTCCATGTAGCGTATGATGAAGCAGGCGTCCAGAAGCATCATTTCAGCCAAATAGCTGTCGTTGCCAAATGTACTATCGTCAGGGGAAACTTCTGCATAAGAATTTCTCACTTTGTCGATCTTTTCCAAGATAGAGCTACGCAACACTTCCTTATTCAATCTATCCCCTAAGAATTGTTGTAGACAGATTCTCTTGAATTCCTCCGCTTGTTGTAGCCCCGATTTACCATGGTGATGGGGTCCCAGTGACACCATTACAGGATCGTACAGAGACGATCCTGTTGGAAGTTTGCTCTTCAATCGAAGTTCTAGAGACACTTTACGGATTTTTTGGCTCCTGACGTCAGTGTCAATACGCACTTCAGGCACTTGAGCAGGTACTTCAGGCATCGGAGGAGCAGGTGGAGGTATTTGAGATTCTGGATGAGCAAGAGTTGGATCTCGAAATTCATCCGGGTGAGCAGGAGGAGATACTTGAGATATCTCTTGCATAACTGATGGTGATGAGTCCTCCATTATCTCCTGGCTAGATGATGATGATGATGAACGCTTATTCATTGCAAGCAGATAGTTATATGCAGATTATTCATATATACGAATGAGACCAATACACAATTTTCCCAAGTGTTTATTAGTGCAGGCAAGCCAAAACCCAAGCCAAGATATATATCAGAATGCTTTAGGTGAGGGATGAAGTATTATAAAACCTGTTGATGAAGACTATTTATAATGTTCAACGTTTGCCAGTTGTTGCCTTTTCTGTACTTTTAATAATTAAATTAATCCATAATTAACTACCAGTTCCCCCTAGATCTCTATGTCTTTTTTTTTATGTATATGAAAAAGTAAAGGAAGGTTTAGAATATTTATGTCAGTTCTGTTCAGTTAAAATTTATATAGAATAAATTCATAATTGAATTTAGTTCATTTTAATTTAATTCAAGTTCATTTAGTTCATTTCAGAGAATTTTAGTAAATTGGACGGAATGTAATCTAACTGAAATAAAACTGTTTTCCAAATGTCTTTGGACAAAAAACTCAAATACGATAACAATAATTAAAGTTGATTAAAAAATTAAATGTATAACAGAGGTGTGAATTAATTGATTGTATTAATTGGTGGGATTAGATTAATATGTAATACTTTGATTTCAATAAGTGCAGTGGATTAGCAACCTGTACATCTGCTGATCTGCATATAATTCGACGGTCAAACACGTTTGGAGCAATTACTAATTATTGGGAAAGTCAACCTATAAATGGTATTTTCGGAAAAATCCACTTAATATTCTTGATGGTAATATTAAAATAAGTGATATTTATTATAAAATAATTTATGATTATGATTGAATCGTTGATAATGTATAAATAGTTGATGTTAGTCATAAAATAGTTAGTTTGTAATGTAAATAGTCGATTATTTCATATCAAAATAGTTGATGTTTTATGGTAAATCGTTTATGTATTGCAAAATAGTTAATGTCTATTGAAAAATAGTTGATGTTTATTGTAAATAGTTAATGTTTGTTGTAAATAATTGATATTTATGTTAAAATCGATGATGTTTTTAAATGAAATTTTCAAAAAGTATAATTGTAGTGGACTCTCCCAAAAGTTTTTCTCGAGCGATACCCTGACCTGTCAACACTGAATTGATCAAAGATTCCCGGCCGGCTACATGATGAATGAAGTACCGGCTGCTACGGTTCAATCATCTCATATTAAATTATATATTAACTACTCCAATAGCAGAGGAGAGGAAACTAGTAGAAATTGACCCACAAAGTCTACTCATATTAATGATCAACTTGTGCCTATTTCTAAATTTTTCTAATATAGTAGTAACGTATCAACATACTCAATAAACCTTCTTTTTTTTTTAAAAAAAAAAAAAACCTACACAATAAACCCCAGGGCGATGGAGGAAATCTTTTCACTCTCTGAACTAAAATAATGCTAAATGCTGATTTTACTATACAATATTAGATGCAAGAAACTTTCAAAGGAGATCTTTTTTTTTTTTCTTTTTTGAGGTAAAAGGAGATTAAGTGATACACCTTACAAGAGTGGGAAGTGATTGAAGAAAAGTAAGAGATAGATGAAGAAAGTAATGATAAATTAAGAAACATAAATAATAAAGAAGTAGTCAATGGCCCTTCGATACTCGATGGAATTGGAGAAATAAAACTAAAAAACTGAACTTCTTCAATAGCAAATCAAATAAGTCCATCCAATATGGGTGACAAAAGTTTGATGTAACACCGTCGAAACCTGTTGCAACAAAAAAAACTACCACTGTAGTAGAGTCATATAAAAAAATTGGATTTTTTACGATAGTTTTGGTGTTATAGTATTGAAATAAAATAGTGGCATCAAAAAAATCAAAACACACTTGCGAGTTTTTTAAAACAATTATTCAAACAAAGGTTACAGTACAACGACATTTGAAATTTTAAATTACAATACACCTACGATACTTCAATGAAAAAAAAAACAACATAAACTACAACAACAGTTAAACCACTATGACATGCCAGAATTATTCATCAACATTTCCTTGGTCTCTTCTCACCGCGGCACCTTTGGCTCTCACCTACATCCAAACTTGGATGTGAATCCGAGGGTAGCATGTTTGAAGCATTGAGAGAAGATAGCGTGTGACGCTTCCATGCTTCGTTGAGGCATCCCTGTACTTCTCCGACCCCACACAGCTTGTTAGGAACTTAATTTTTAGGTGGTGGTTGGAAGCAATGGCTTTGAACTGGTTGATGCCAGGTTGACCATAGATAATGTTGTACTCAGTTATCGGGATTTCTTAACTCAGGAATGGTAGTCGGAGTTTTGAAGAGACAAAAAGGAAGGCTTAACTCAATACTAAAGCTGTTTTTTTACTGTAATATTGAGTTAAAGGCTTAATCCAATTCCTTAACCGAGTGTTAAACACTGTGCAATTATCTTGGTGTATGATTCATTTGAGACCCTGTTATTGAGTGAAGTTCAAGGTTTGAATGTAAATTAGTATCAAATATCAATTATAGTCTTTATTCATTATTTTCCCGTGAATTGTAGACTTTGGCAAATAACGGAAAATTGTTTCATTCGTACTGATTTTATGCAATCCTCTTACACACGTTCACCATTAAGGGTTACCCTCCTTAATATATTTATTTTACCGTTTCAACAAAAACATTATCATCACACTATTATCAAAATATCAAATTCAAATTACTTTGTAATATTTATATATATCTCATTGACACGATGAAATGCAAAAGTAAATACTTCAAAATCTAGAAGGAATAATTAAACTTGAAAAATAAAGGTGAAGGTAACCGTAGCGGTCGAACCAGAAATTGGTCTACCATAGCGGCTGAACCAAGAATTTAGTCCGACCGTACCAGTCGAACCAGAAACATGGTCAGACATCCGTGCATGGTCAGACTAGCAAAACTGAAAGAATAAAAAAAAAACGGAATTTTACCAGAATTCAATTCATGACTTCATGTTAGACCACTTCGCGTGCTATCACAAGTACAGTCCAAACGATTAATGGGGCTTTTATTTTCAATTTATCGACCCTTGAAATAATAATTAATAAGATCAAATGCAACCTCTCTCGAGTCTATTATACATTGTCTAGCTCCAATAAAATATTGTCAAAGTCGTATCCATAAAAAGAGTATAAATTAATAAAATGTTTGTAATTGTAAAAACGCTTGTAGCCGAGTGGTAGTTAGCTGAGACATTCCTAACTCGAGAAGTCATGAGTTTGATCCCGCAATGGATGATTATTTTCCCAAAATTAGTAGTATTATCTTTTGTTTTAAAACTCGGCGGTTTGACCTGGGTTAACCGGGAACCGGAGGCCTTACTGGGCCAAAAGCCCCAAAAACCGTCCAAAACCCGCCACCCGCTTTCAGCCCGGGCGACTCGGCAGAAACCCGGTCCGGATCCCGGGTTTTTGACCGGTTTACCCGGGTCAATAAATGAAAGAAAAAAAACTATAAAAGTAAAAGGAAAACAAAGTAACCTAATCTGCTAATCAATTTCAGCCGTCATTGACAGATTCACTTGTCTCTTCCCGTTCTGCCTCTCTTCTGCGCCTCTTCTTCTCCATGATATTCTTCTTCAGTTCACTGTGCGAGTGTGCGTATTTTTCTTCAGTTCTTCTTCCCGTTCATTGTCACTGTGTTGTGTACTTTAGTTCATTACTTGTCTTGAATCAGTTCATTATGGGATTATTGCTTCATTGTTAATGTTAAAAAGTGATGAAGAATAGTAGATGAAAAGGAGAAGAAAAGGAGTAGCAGAAGTGAAAGTGATGAAGAATAGTGGAAGGAAAAAAAAGAGAAGAAAAGGTGTAGGAGAATAACATGAATGGTAAACGACACCCCAATTCCGCTAAATGACACCCTCAAAATATGTGACTTTCCTAAATTACCCTTGTCTTTTAAAATTGAAGAAAATAAACAAAAACAAT
>JAYMSL010000241.1:0-29016 GCA_036897195.1 Plantago coronopus
TTCAATATTCCATCTCTCTCTCTCTTTCTTCCTACATATATATATATGTCTATCTTATAATCTTCTCTTAGCGTAGAGTTCATACTAGATATCTATCTTTACTTGTTACTTTTATTCATAATAATAGGATCATTATAATTATTAAATTCTAAATGAAGTAAATGCGACTATGTTTATGAATAAGGAAGAGGAGAAAATGAAAATGAAAAGGAAAAATGAAACAAAATTAGCACCAGTGAGTAGTTTCGAATACCTGTTCCGTGGAACTACCGCTTAACGCTCTAATCAGTTGAGTTATATACAAGATAACAGGGATTTGAACAAAATTATATAAACAAATTATTTCATCTTCAATTAGATAAGGGTAAAATGGTAGTTTCACATAAAAATCGATGAATTATGTAGGTTCGCTACTGGACCTAAGCGATGTTTTGTATGATATCTTCAAGTTTCAACTTTTTTCAGTATACGTTTTTGTGACGAGGAAAGAAACACTGTATCATATAATTTGTCACCATATGCATAACATTCACAAGAGGATTGTACCATAACATAATATCATCACTCAAGCTTCCAATTAAGTTGCGAAAGCCAAACCATCTTATCAGTCACTTGATTTCCTGCATGGCGAATCCATCACAGCTCGACCAATAAAGGGTTACAAAGCAATAATTTACACCCCTTAAAAAGGCTCAATCGGTGGAATTTTGCAACCGTCTAATTATTTTTATATTGCACTACAAATTATATGAGAGCGAGACACTTGATAATTCACATTTCACACCTTGCACACATTATCATACTTAAGGGGATAAAACCACAAATATCTAAAGATTAGTGGCCACTTCACAAAAAGAGAAACTTTAGGGTCCAAAATGATTTTTTCACCATACAAATTTGATTTTAATTGCAATTGAAAAAATCATAAAGATCACAGGAGTTTGAGTTGAAGCTCGAACTCCGAATCTCTACAATCCGATCAACCATGGCTTCTTCCGATGCCGATAAACTCGTCGCCAAGGCAGATAAAATGTAAATTCTTCTCCTTCACTGAGTTCTACTCTCAATCTCACTTTCTGAAACTAAATCCATTTTTCCCAGGACAAAATTGACTTTAACACGATGGAGTGCCGATTGGAGAAACGCCACAGCTCTATACGAGCAAGCTGGTACGAATCTTGATCAAAGTTTTCACCTTTTTCCGTTTCTACAGTTTTTCGTACTGATTCTGTTTTTGTTCTGCAGCTAATTTGTACCGATCAGCCAGGAAGCATGAGAAAGCGAAAGAGGCGTTTGAGAAGGCCTCCAAAGGACAGGAAATGCTCGCTTCGTATCCTTTTCAACGATTTTAGTTTGCTGATCCATTGGTTTTGGTTGTTTTGTTCGATATGATGTGAATTTGAGAGTTAACGCAGAGAATGTATTACTTAGACCTTCAACAATTTTGATTAGCTGATCGATTAGTGCGTTGTTGAGACTTAACTGAGTGAATTGATTAGACCTTGGGATGCCGCAAAACACATGGAAAACGCGGCAGCTCTTGCTAAGGATTTAGGGAAATGGAATGAGGTTGCTGATTTCTATAGACGTGCTGCTGAGTTGTATGTTGAGTGTGGACGATCGCAGCCTGCATCTGATGCACTTGCCAAGGGTGCTCGGTATGATCTTTTTAATGTTGGTTAGTTTTATAGGTTTATCTTTGGAAGAACATTTGTGTTTGATTTGCATGCTTATTAGCTGTCGAATTGTTTATTGCTTAGTGTTTGTTACTTATTATGGTTAGTATGAGTTTTCATGCATTCTGCAACTTCAAGATCCATGAGTTTATGTGTTAAAGTGATCTTAGATGGATGTATGGATTTTGAAATCAGTTACAAATGTGGATATCTGATCTTTAGAAGTTCCAGTAATCAGAATTGGTGTTATTAGGTACGGCATACAGGTCACAAAGATCTCTTTTTTCTTGATGTTTGGTAAGGCTAGGATAATGAGATTGGTATCAAGGGTGCTTGTTATAAAATTGCCAATGCTTGGCACATTAGCTGGTATTAAAAGGATTATTTGATTTTTCTATGTGCTTAGCTTTATTCATGGCTGATGATTATTATTTCATGCTTTGTTCTTCTGGCTTGCGTGAGTGTGGATTGTAATGCCTTGGTCAACTAAATTTGATGGCGAGGATGGCTATGAAATATTGTGTTCTTGTGATATAAGATTTGCTCTAGTCATTAAAATGCTAATTTATCTGCCTTTGAGACTGCTGGCTTGTGCGAACATTAATACTTAACACATTAATCAAGTCTATGCGGAAAACATTGCGTTGAAGTGATTTTGATGGATATATGATTTTTGAGTAATTGGGAGTTGTGCTGTTTCATTCTTATAAGTACGACCAATAAAATCGATGCTAAGTTGGTATGCTTTTATTTCTTCTCGTGATGTTTGATGAAGGCATTACTTTCTGTTGTAGTGCTTTAGAAGATTCTTCACCAGATGAAGCTATCAAGCTTTATACTGAGGCTTGTGATGCTCTTGAAGACGATGGGAAGGATCAAATGGCCTTTGATCTTTACCGAGCTGCTGCTGGTGTTTATATAAAGCTTGAGAAGTAAGTCATGTTTCCCCCATATTTCAAATGTTAATTAACTGAAGGGGCCATAAAATGTCTTGGTACTTCCTAACTGTTAGCATTGATATTCACGTATTCAGCAGCATGATCTTGACTTATCACAGACGAGTTATTGATTCTGATCATTAGTCGGATTTGAAGCAATTATCAACATTGTGAAGTTGTAGAAACCAGATAATTCTGGATATCCTTTAATGGAGAAATGTACAATTTTTTTCCCTTTCTTCCTGCGCGAGGCTTCCTCGAATTTATTCTCTTCTGATTTGAAACCTTCAGGTATGCAGATGCTGCAACTTTCCTTCTTAGATTGGCTTTAGCAGCTGATAAGTGCAATGCTACACACAGTCAGTGCAAGGTTCAGATTCATTCCTCTTTTACCAACACATTTCTATAGTAGAATGTAGTACTACTGTTTATAAACGACGTGAGTAAAGAACTGAAGCGATACTCGATCACTCACATGTTCATTATTAATGATATGGCCATATGGGAATGGTTGAAGTTGAAGGAGTAATGTCCTATGCATGAGACCGTGGGCTACATAGAGAAGCTATGGGCCAAGTCTTGGCATATATTATTGGATTCAGTTGCTGAAACTCAATGTCAAAATTTATGCCGGAATATATTTTGGACATTGTTAGTTTTAGTTACGAGGATTGCTAATCTATTCATGAGTTTAAATAGGTCTTTGAAGTTTCTGAAAGTATAATGTCACTGTTCATATAAAAAATGAAGTTAGAGAAATAATGCAAGATGCCTTGTTTTTCTGGTGCAGGCTTATCTTAGTGCGATCATTGTGTATCTGTATGCCCATGACTTTCAGCAAGCAGAGAAATGCTATAATGATTGTTGCCAGTAAGTTATACTTCTCTTCTTTCGAAGTTTTTTTGTTGCTCTATGGGCTGTTTTCATTATTTTCCATGTCTGCATAGACACCAAGTTGAGCAGATTTAAAACTTTTTTCGTAGTATTAAATTTAGTTGACATATTACTAGGATTCTGGAAAAATTTGCATGGACTTTATGTGCTTATCTTTGGTTTATAAGGTTTCATGTTCACTCGTCAAAGAAGGCTCATTCATCATGATATGTACTTTATGTATGTCGCTGGGTATTTGCTCACAACAAGCTGTTTAATCCTATGTGCTTCTCTGGCAGAGTTGAAGCTTTCTTGAACAGTGATCAAAATCGCGCTGCAACAAGACTACTTTCTGCATACACTGATGGTGATGCTGAGGAGATCAAGCGTGCAGCACAGTCGAGCATTGTTTCCAATCTTGACAATGTGGTAATACTTTGAGCCATTCCTATATATCCCCTAAAAATTAGTGGTACTTTGTAGTCTGTCTCTGTCTAAAGATAGATACACATCTGTGTTTTTCACAAAGTAATGTTTTGGCTGAAGAATCTAGGTCAGGGTTCTTCTGTTTGTACAAATTTGCTTTTCCAAATATATAGAGCCTGCAAACTGCAAAGTAGTGCCATAGTTTTCTCCATGCGCTGTATTCTTCCGAGTCTCCGACTTGAGAAAGCATGGAGTGCCATAAGTTTCAAAATGAATAATGCTACCCTTTCCCCTTTCTTGTTTACCAGTTTTGAGTTTTCCAGTATATGCAACAGTCATGCATCCAACAAAACTATTTTCTGCCTTTCCTAGATTATCAAGATTGCGAGGAAGCTTCCAACAGGTGATGTAACTGGACTGAGGAGGGATGCAGCAGACGATCTAGAACTATTGGATGAAGATGATCTCACCTAGGTGTTGTTGAAAACTCATGTATAAATGGTATTTTTACTTTTGTGAGGTTGAGTTCTATTAGGAGCAACATTATTGTGAATTATGTCACTTTGTACTTCTACCAAGAAAATGAGTAAATTGGTTCTCTAAAGTAACAGAAGTTCATTGTTTCTGGAATTTGCATTACCTTTTTTCTCATTCATCTTAAAACTTTTGCCTAGAGCCGCGTGTCAAACAGGAATGTATAAAGTTTAGAATTTTTTTTAAAATACACTCAAACCTTTTCGAGGTTTTGCAGTTTACACTAAAATCTTTTATTTTTGGTAATCAACACTTCAACCTTTCGCACTTTTGGCAATTTGCACAAACGTTGAATAAATTTTAACAATCCTGGTAAATCATATGATTGTTCATTCAATTAGACAATTGCAATGCTATTTCCCTTTTATAGTTTTCATATTAATGTCTTTTTCTTTGTTTGTTCGTTTGTTTTGTTGTCGTTGTCTTCATTATCTGGCGAATAAATTGGTTCCATTTGTGGGATTTGTTTAACTTCTGTTTGGTTTAAAGATTTTATTTGTTCTGAGCATTCCTCATATACGAGTTGAAAGGAATTTAGAAGTTGTCCGTGAGATTTGTTGCGTTTTCTAGCTTCGTCACATTTAGTTATTAACTGATACAAAAGGTTTTAGTGTCGATTGCCAAAAATTTGAAAGGTTCAAGTGTCGATTACCGAAAAATAAAAGTTTTAGTGTAAACTGTAAAAACCCGAAAAGGTTCGAGTGTATTTCAAAATTTTCTCTAAAGTTTATGGAGACGGATTGGGTAAGACACTAATACTCATCCAAGTCTATAATTCCTCAAATGAATACCAAAACTCACAGATCACACGAGAGAGACCTAAATGCTTAAAATGTAGGGGCAAAACTCATCAGGCAATTCAAGATTTCATCAGCAAGTTTCTTATCTACACCTCAAGAGCATTTACAGAGTAACCTATAAAAAATCACCCATGTTAATGGAAATTATACCACTCACACAAAACATACACACATGTCAATTAGCCACCAGTTGTGTTGTACTTGACTTTGACAACAACAGAAACAGGAATGTTAACTGAGTGACCTTGATTGCCAAACAGTCCAATTCTTCCAAAGCTTGCAACAGAATTGTTTATAGTTGCACTGATCAGCACACTCAACACCTGTTTCTCTCCACTTGCGATGAAGAAGCGTGTCGGCGTAACCTTGAGCGAAGCCCCATATGGTGCACTCCAACCAACACTATACGTCTCGTTTCCTCCAACATTGGTGACCGTTCTGTTCACAATGGCGGATTGGTTCAGTTTCGATAGAGTGATGGAAGGCATGTTAAGGTCAGTTGCTGCAATGGTTGAAACACCACAGTTATCGCCTGTGTAGTTGAAGAACACAGGAGCCGACCCGTTTATGCCACATAGAAAGGACACGTAATCATCATAAACTGCAAGGACACACGTTTTTTGTGAGTGTTTGCAATATACCTCATGATTATTGTAATGAAAGATGTATAGATAAATAAATTGAGGATTAAAGATTAGTTAACATACTTGAATCGAAAATAAGGCCAGGATCCAATGAAGAAGTAGAGTTTACAAATCCACTCCCCATATCGAAGGGAGTGGCTGGAGATTGGTTCTGATCAGGGTTAGCATATGCACGTTGTGCCATTATAGGCCCGCCATTTCTATCGTAGAGAGAAGCTGTTGTCGAGAGAGCTGACCCAATGGCTGAAGGAGTGAAAAATGGGTACCTCTGCTTAATCAAGGCTGCAAGTCCAGCAACATGAGGGGCAGCCATGCTTGTTCCAGACATCATTGCAAAGCTCTCACCTATAAGTTGGTTTACTTGTCAAATTCATGATCTATTTTCAGTAAATTACGCACACACATACCATGTATGAATAAGGCAGGCACATGTCGTTTAAAGAAGAAATCATTTTCAGTAAATGAAAAGCACCTAAAGCATACTGTTGAAGGACTTATTGTCGTGAATACGATCAGAGTTGCATGATTTCAAAATGATGAGAGCATGTTTGTCCACAAGAGTATAATGTAAAATTATGCACAAGAAATAA
The DNA here is from genome assembly GCA_036897195.1 of Plantago coronopus. Classification (NCBI taxonomy): domain Eukaryota; kingdom Viridiplantae; phylum Streptophyta; class Magnoliopsida; order Lamiales; family Plantaginaceae; genus Plantago; species Plantago coronopus. The sequence goes on from JAYMSL010000241.1 coordinate 6,482, forward strand.
CACTAACACAGTAGTAACAGATTGAGTTAGTGCCAAATGCAAAAGGACTGAGAAACAAGAATATCTAAGAACTGTAACAATATCTAATATCATGCTGCATAATAGATAGGGGAACGATTTTCCAACTGTGAATGCTGGCTCATGAAATAAAGAAATAACTCAGAGAATTTGTTCCGTTTGAAAATTGATAATTTTACAAGACAACACGCTTTTTCATGCCTTCACGAAGAAAATCATCCAAAGATGAATTAAAATATATATGGGTGAGTTACCTTCAAATTCGACTGATTCTGTACCGAGGGTGCTCCAAGCAGCCCAAATGGAATTTCCAGGTGCAACAAGGTTCGGTTTCAATATATCAGCAATAGCAAGTGAATTATCTTCTGGATCTGGTCCTCTAGCAGAATAATACATAATCTTAGGGGCTGAACTGCTGAAGTTTGCTGTTATTCCACCAGATATGCATGCAACTCCCCCAAACTTAACAACCTTGTTCGTAGCTTGATCTCTTTCTAAAGTAGAATTATAGTACTTAAGGAACATCTACAAAAGAAAAAGAAGCATTAGGATAATCCAAAACTATTCTATTAACCACATGTAGTGCACATCATGCTGGAATTGATAAAGAATTACTCACTTTAGAATCATCTGTGGAAGGAATTACAATGCCAGGAATTCTCATGGGGATTGGATTTAGCTGAAAACCGATAACATAAGGATCCATGTAGAAAACAACACCAGCTGCACTGAGGTTTGTAGCAGTGTCCAAAGCCTGCTTTATGGTGGACAGACCAAGTACAAATCGGATTGAGTAGCTACATATCAATAGATTTCCTTGAACAATATCCCGATTGAAATTGCTGGCATCTTGGCATTCACTAATATACATATCATGTGCTGAAGATGTGTCATTTAAAGCATGGATAGCAGAAACCAGTGTATACATAGCATCCTTGTCGGTTCCAGCTGCAGAGACATTTTGCTAAAAGTTAACTAATATACTTTACAAGTTATGGATCTCCAATATAGCATGCAATGAAAAGGACAAATCAGAACTCAGAAGCCTTTAGAATTTATATATTCTAGATGCGATTGAGGATTTACATACTAGAAACAAATCGAATTTGTAGACTTACGAGCAAGTCCAACTCCAGGAATCGTGACGTTGTTGCCTAGGACTATTGAGTTACTATAGATCCTATCATGAGCTGCAGCACCAACCGTGAAGATCCACGGGCTAAATGAAGAAATGCTCTTAGGTGAAGGTCCTGTGTTACCAGCTGCCTGTACCACAAAGATACCTGCCTTGACAGCCGATAACAAAGCCATATCTATTGGATTAAAGAAAACAGCGATTCCAGGAGGTCGCCTATTTGGAGTTATTGACAAACTTATTACATCAACACCATCTTGCGCAGCCTAGAACCACCAAAAAGTAACAACCAATAGAAAAATTAAGAAACAATGAATAGTTTATTTTAACATTAAACTACCACTGATATGCAAACTTATAACCCAGTTGAGCAAGTACGAAACAAAAAGAGAAACATTGACAAGATATTTCTCATTTAATCATTATTTCCTTTATCGGAGCAGCAATTTTTACCAGTGTATAGTAAAACAGGGGATTTTAGTGATAGTTTCCAGCTTCTCTTCTCCACAATTACATTTGCAGAAGGTGAAAATAGAAAACTGGTCAAAAACAATTTCTAGTTCTTATTTACAACATTAAACTGATACAAACTCTACTTTTACACAGCTTTCTTGATTTATATAGCACTTTAGGGAAGCATTCGTTTTTACATGTTTTTCTCAAATTCAACACTTATTTTCATACCGTTCAAAATGACCCTTGTATGGGAAACAAGATTTGTAAAGCAATATGATACGGAGCAGTGTGCATAAATTAGTTTCCATACTGATCATCTTTTAAGCGTATATAAACACTACTAATGGCATGAGAACATACATCACAATCAAATTAAACCAGATTTGTTCCATTTTACCTGGTCTATGGCAGCAACCACATCTGCAGCAAAGCCTCCGAAGCTCTTGTATATTGCCTTGTAAACAGCAATGCTATAAGAATTAAAATTTAGTCAATACAAATTATGAATTACTGCACGTGAATGCAACAGAAAAGAGGAAATTATGAGCTGTGACGGAATCAGATTTGTGTAGTAGGTAAAAAAAATGCAAGTAACGACACTTCAGAAAAGAAAAATTCTTACTGCGCACGAGGAGCCATTCCACTGGCATTTCCAAAGATATGATCAGCTACTACCACTGCAACTCCATGGTTTCCTGCTGCAATGGCCGCTGTATGTCTGTACAAATGTGCTTCTACGTTAATTCAAAACAAATTTGAAGCTTGAAAATTACTGCAATAAGTTTTTACATTACATCAGGTCAAGCTAATGCAATGAATTTAGTTGATTTATTAAGCTATTACGGGCACTTACGTTCCATGACCAGAACCATCAAAAGGTGATGCATAATCCTGTGAGGCATTAAATATCCCTCTAGTGATGGCAGAAGCTGCAAAGTGACGAGCACCAACAAGCTTTCTATTGCAAGAACCAGATGGAAAGTCTGGCGTGACTTCACAAATTCCAGAAAAATGCTGTGGAACTGGATAAGGCTTTTCAGGAGTTTTGTCAGAGAAGCTTGGGTGTGTTGGATCTATTCCTGTGTCGATCAACCCAATCACAATCCCTTCTCCTGCAGTCTCGAATCCGCCCTCTTGGGCCCATGATCCTTGAGGTAAACCGAGAAACTGTGGCGTGTGGGTAGTTTCACTTCTTACTGAGAAATCCAATACAACATTTGACACCTCTCTTCTCCTTGAAATCTTGCTGGCCTTCAAATTCATCACCATAATAAAAGTTGTCAAAATTGTGCATTTAAGTTTTTGAAGTATCCATCTAATATTTGTAATGTTTTCAACTTACATTCAACAAAACAAAATTGAGTTGTGGTTCGGAAACTATTTGGATCACTTTAAACTTTCTCCAGGTGAAAATTTCAGTGAGGAGTTTCCAGATCATATCTATATTTCATTAGTCCAAAGATGTATGACTGTATTTCACAAGTGAAGGCCACGGCATGCAAGATAACCAATACAAAATCCAAACTTTGCGTTCAACTAAATGCAAAACAATTCAGATAAACTCTCATTAAGAAATATCGGTGAAGTTGTATATATTGAGCTCAGGGACTAACCTGTTGTGGCGTAACAAGTACTGCAAACCCATTGATCAAATAGTGGTAGCTGTACACTTTCAGATACTTCTCTCCCCTTAATATCCTTTTCAGTAGTGAATCATGTAAACGTGCTACATACGACCCATAACGCCTATCCGTCCTAGATATGTTGCCTCTTCTGACAAAATGTGAATTTGTCAAACTAACATTACTCATTAGTCATAACTGACTCAAAACAACATCCAGATGAGCTAAAAAGGGCATGAACATAAATGTACATATTTGCTTCAAATTATTATGCAAATTTGCCAAACAACAATCACTCATAAATAGTATAGTAACCAACATCACACTGAGATTGACAAAAACAGATAACAGATGTTTCAAAGAAATGCAAAATTCTCAAATCTACAATCACTCATAACTAGCCAACATTTACACTGGGATGAGCAAAAGCACACATGAACAAGCACACATTATCCCAATTGTGCAGCACAAATGTTAAAATAGACTGAACAGAACAAGCAAAATCAAAATCCATTCAAGTCAGAAGATCAAAAGACAGGATTTTTTAATACCTTGGTTTAGAATCCAATCTACTCATATCAGTCCCATTTCCTCTAACATGATGACCATTCTTTACACTAAGCTCACTACCATACAAATGAGAAGTAGGTACTTGCTTGAGAGTGACAATATACACAGCAGCATCATCTGTATAATTACCATCCTGAGCATAACAACACCCAAAAAACACTCCCATGCACAACATTACTCCCAAAAGCCTCCATTTGCACTCCATTTCTCTTGCACTTACCAATAAAAGAGAAGCCTTTTTACTCAAAACTCAAAACCCATCTCAAGATTGATCCTTCCCACCAAAAAGCTGCCTTCTTTTCTATCTCCCAAAGACAAGAAAGCAAGAAACTCTTCCTCCAATGACAAGGCGCAACCTTTTCTTCTCTTCACGAAGTACAACAACAACAACCCTTGGAGGTTTAAAGAAGGAAGAAAATGCAGTAGAGCAAGAAACAAACCCTTTTCAGCTGTAAAGGGCCTTCTTCACCATAAACCCCAATAGCTCAAGAGCTTTGTCTTTCTTTAACAATAAATAAAGCTTGTTGCTTTTTCTTAAATCATTTTGACACAGTTCTTTTTACAAGTCTGAATCCATTTTTGGTGGTCATATTTAATAGTTAAAGACCTCATTTATTTATAAACAAGTGAAAAGTGAATCGGAAACTTTATCGGTTTGTGTGCACTAAGAACGTTTTGTTTATGAATATTTGAGTAGAAGACAAGAGTCAAGAGAAGGAAGGTATACAGAGAGAGCAGGGGTGGGAAATTGAACGTTTTATTGATTTGGTTTTATTCATCTTCTTCATAATCTCTTCCTTCTTGACTGGTGGGATTTTCTATGTCGGTTTGTTTCATTGGACTCACATGACCACTCTTTACCAACCTCGCCACCCATAAATGTATCACATTCCCCATGAAATTCGCTTCCTATAAATCTTCTTATTATTCTACTTTTAAACATGATGTACTAATATCCAACAATTTGATAATATAATAATGTATTGAACTTAAATTAACTTATCTACAACATCGATCAAAATTACCAGGAAAATTCTCAACTGAACTGAATTAAACGGAACAGTCTGAACCAAACTGAACACAATTGATATTAAATTTAACTAAATAGAGACTTATTTAGGTTGCGATGGATAAATAAAATATAAATTTATAGTTATGTGATCGTGAAATGGACAAAGTTTGGAATTCGTTTAGTATTTAGTTTTGTCAATTTTTTGGGAAATGCAGCCTTTTTAAAAAATATTTCATAGAAAAATATGTTTTTTTTTAAAGTTAATTCATGGGTATTCTAATCATTAGTTAGCTTGTTGGTATTTTAATCATATCTCCAAGTGTTCTACAACTTCTAATGAGCTTTGTTGTATAGTGTATAAACAAACTGACTTTCACGAGACTTCTCAACACCATGGTTTTACATGGATTTGGAAAACGTAATTTCCACCTAAAGAGATATTGTACATTGGTTCTCTCCATTGTGATGCACTTGTGGTTTCATATAAATTCTAAGTAAAATATGTGCAATGCTAAGATAATTTGGTATTACATGTTTTTTTGGGGTGACTCTCGAACCCGCGTATTACAAACTAATCAGTACTTCATCGTCGATGTTGTTGGTTGTAGTGAAGGTGGAGGGAATCCAATATTTGAAGAAATAATTAAAGGTGTGGAAATGGTAGGGCAATGGAGCATGACTAGTCGTCCAACGTTCGAATTAGTAAATATTATTTTGTTTTTATTGTTAGTTGCTCATCCATCAACCGTTTGTTTTGTTTGAGTTGTAAATGAACTAGTTAGTGCCTGTGCTGCCTGCCAGTGATCCCATTCCATTCCATTCACCCGTGAGTGACCATGCTTTGGATAATATCAACAACTCCTATATATGTTTTAGCCACTTGATTTTGCCCCAAGAATCTATCGTGTTTCCTAAAAAAATTGATGGAACCGAGTTATTACAAATCACAAAATGTCAAACAATTATAATTTTATAGTTCAATCACGAACTATACAGCAAATTCACCAATTGAATGGCCATATAACGACAAAGACAGAACTAACAAAGAGAATCTCTTACATTTGCAGTTGGACATCCCTATATTCACTCTCAATAGGAATAGTCCTTTAAATCTAATGAATTCTGAATGAAAACTGACATATATATAGATAAATCCTAATAACTACATAAGCCTAGTATTCTTAAAATATAACCTGTCTTCGTAACAAAGGTTTGGTATATGCAGTCCTATGTCGAGGCACGGACCCAAATGTTTTTCACAATTTTGTGCAAAAGAAAAGGAAAAGTCAAGATCTTAGACTTTGGGGAAAGGGCACCACACCTTGGTCAATTGTGTTGGAGAATATAGTATTTGAGTGGAGTAGGGGATAGTCAATAGTGTATAAAAGATGCAGAGAAGGAGAGCAGAACAAACAAGAGGTGAGTGGAGTCGATAGTTTGACTATCTCCCCTTAAGACAATATTACCCTGTTGTGGTGCTTTACGGTTTGTATTTCAATTTGTCTTCCAAGATAAAACCACTCGCTAAGGTGATATTGGTGCATTTGACTACCGAATCTCAAAATCGGTTAGATTACTTCGGAATGAGGAATAGAATGCTCAAGAGAGAAGTAGAGAATAGGAGAATGCTTGTGAGTTGTGTGTTTGGAATGCAAATTCCTTCTCTTATTTATACTTGTAAGGTGTTGTGTTTGAATAAATGTTAACCCTCCAAAAGGGTGTTAGAAAAGGTGGGAAACCTATTTCAAACTCATTAAAACACTTTAGGAATGGACACAATGCCTTTAAATCTAAAGATGCATTAAACAGGACGTACATGTTCAAAACTAGACGACCAGATGCTTGCCTGGACCAAAATCTTGGGGAAGGCCACGATTGGGGTGAAGACAAGCCCATGAAGAGCCTAGCCGCTTAATTAGTTCCACGAGGCTATAGATCTAGTAACACCCGTACAATAACGTATGTGAAACACACGCCACAAAAATAGCTATTGTGCAAAATACAATAATACTATGATGGTTGGTGTTTATAAGGTTCAATTCACTTAAAAATTTTCGAATTGTATAGACGAGAACTGAATTTAAGCATACAGTTTAACTTTAATTGCTTATAATATGTGTAAATATTTGGGAAACATAGAATTCATGATTCCAGGCATAATAAACATAAAGTATGACATGAATGATCAATCACCAATATTTTATGCCGTTATTAATAGTACACATGACATGAGTCATGATATATGACCAAAAAGGCAAAAAGCCAGCCCATGATTTCCATTTTCCACCCATTGTTTAGTGGCACTCAATTAGGCAGGCACACACAAGTAAAATTATACTACAATTACCACCTCGGCATACTCAGTGACTCAGTTGTAGGTTACCGGTACCATGTTTGTACCTAGCTAGGCCATGGCTGGGGACTAGGGTATTTATAGAGTTCAAGTCGGTCATGTATGCTACATCAACCATGGGTCCCCTTATGTATATGGGTATAACTCCTCAGAATCGTATATATGGTTTGGGGTTTTCCCATTTGCGGAGACGGTATCCAAATCGAGGGCTTTTGGCAACGGTCTTCTTATACCACCAAACGAGGGCTTTCCGCATCGATCTTCTTGTACCGAGGCGGTATCTAAGGAAGAGACTTGTGCTAAAACTTAAAAGGGTAGATTAAAAAAGAAAAACTAGGTCCATGTGAATATGTGATGATGGATTGTGAAGTATATACACGTAAAGAGACGTAGTTGATGCATTTGGTAATGGGGTGATTATGATTCTTACTAGTTCTACAAAACATTAGGCAGTACTATCATACTATACTATATACTATATACTTGCTCCACCATAGATACTCAACTCTCTCAGTCTCAGTAGCATATCAACATCATTTGAATGTATATATAAGTCCGTGAACCATGATGATTTCAATTCGCATGCATAGAAAAGAAAGGCATATCCTAATTATTATCACTATGATATGATAATAAAGAAAATAAAGTCCCAAAATTGTACTGTACAACAAAAGCAAAGAGACGTTGTTTATGCAAATTTGGAGCTGGCCTAAATTTTGCAACGTTGCCTGCCATGCCAGATTCCCATCTGCTAGTAATCATTTTTTCTTTATTAAAGGCAACCTCTACCTAGCCCACCTTACTCACTCGGGATTTCCTGTGCCAGTTGGTGTCCCATGTTTGGACCCAACAATGCACAACTGACATGTGTCCTCCATATATATGTTAAATTTGTCCATTAATCCTTCTTCCACTCATTAAATTTCACATAATTTTTTATCCTAATTAACTTTCCATTTACGTTATTAATTTTTGTAAAAGACTAGTACTTTGCAGCATTAGTTTTCTCAAGATGTCACCTTCATCTTAATTAATGGAATATTTTGTTTTGAATCGTAATTAAACTATTAAGTAAACTAGTAATAATGTAATACTACGTGTTTTATTAATATTTTTTATAATATGATTTATAGTTGGTAAAAATATTTATTAAAAATAAGTTTAAATAAAAGAAAAAAATGTATCAAGGTGATTCAAACCTTACACCTAAATCTAATGTAAACTTGATTTAAATTAAACTGAAAACTAAAGTAAACTTGTCGTTTATATACTATTTATAATAAATAAACATCTAAATTTGCGTCAACATGATTCAAACCTCTAACCGTCTACTTGCAAGTTGCAACTCTATCGTTTGACCACCTTATAACTCCTAATTAGCATAATATATATTTGTTATGGTACTTATAAATTACTTACTCTGTCTCATCCAAAACTTCCCATTTAATTTTCGTTGATTTCTTTTCGGTCATAAATTACCTCAAAAAGTTATTTATTTCGTACTTGTAATTTTAATTTTGTCTACATTTCTAATATTTTTTTTATTCGGCGTGAGAAATTATATGAAAATAGTATAACAATTGTAATATTTTAATATATTTTTGTCAACATTTTGAGAAAACAAAATGGACTAACATCTTGAGAAAACTAATACTACTACAAAGTACTACATTTCTTTTTAACAAATTAATAACGTAAATGGAAAGTTAATTAGGATACCCCCTGGAAAGTCCTCGTGTTGCACCCCTTTTTCGAATTTGAACCCAAGGGGTGGTGCAGTGGTAAGGTGCAGGGTGTAATGGTGAGAGGTCCCGGGTTCGATTCCCGGAAGTGGAGGTTTATTTGGTGATATAAGGTTGGTATTGGTGTTAGTGTAGGAGTAGGATTAGAATAGATTTGCCTCTTCAAAAAAAAAAAAAATTAGGATAAAAAAAATTATGTGAAATTTAATGAGTGGAAGAAGGATTAATTGACAAATTTAACATTTATGGACACATGTCAGTTGTGCATTGTTGGGTCCAAACATGGGACACCAACTGGCACAGGAAATCCCGAGTGCACCTTACTTAAGATGCCCATTATTATAAGGATTATCTCATATTTTTATCACTTGATGTCTTGACTTTGCCTTTACCACTTCTGCAGGCTGCAGGCCCATCGGGCCAACTCATCTCACCCTCACTTCAGTCTCCACTCCAACTTGAGTATTTGGATAACCTAGTTTTGGTTCGCTCGTTCATGCTATGCCCGACACCTTTAAAAATACATTATACACGGATTACAAGTAGCAATGACGATCGATTATACTATACTTGGGCTACGGGTATGAGTTGGAAAACCGATATTATAATTACATCTTCTTCTAGCCTGAACAAGTCTCAAACTCAAATTTGGAGTACTATGGCGAAAGAAATCAAGGGGTTAAGCCCAATGTTAGGCTCAACAAGGGCACAAGGTTACCAAGCGAACATGAAAGTGCGACTTGATTACCCTATTTCACAACCTAAGCGGCTACGCATAATGGTATAAGCGCCGGTGCTGTTAAACGAGCCGAGCTGATACCCGGCTCGAGCTCCAATTTAATAGAGCCAAGCCGATCCCTCGGTAAGGCTCGGCTCGCATAACAACTCTAAGCGTCACCTTCGAGCACAAACCTTGACCATCATTTAGTACAAAGGCAACCGTTCCGTTATTTCGGGTTAGATTCAGGCTAATCCAGTAAACCATATAGTGTAATGTCTGGCCCAAGTTATTGGCCCAACAAGGACTTAAGACCGGCCCATGAATTTGGTGTTTGACGCATAGTCGCCTTATCCACTTGTCACTCAATTGATTCCAATGAACACACAGCAAAAGCAGTGGAGAACAAACTGAGCTCAAAAATGGCGCTAATGGCGTTTTCACCTTCAACTTCCTCTCTTTCCTTCTCAAGATTCTCAATCAATAAGAGAAATGTTGCAACTCGATCTTCCATTCGCTCTAGCCTTCTCAACGATTCCGATATTCTATTGCAAGCAGCCAAGCACACTGTACTATCTCTCTCTTTATCATTAATGTTGAAATTTACTTTCAAATTGCAATCAGTCAGGCAATTTAGTGTTTTGTTGCATGTCAAGGAATTAAGAGTTGTGATGTTAGCTAAGTTCTGTACTTAATTTACATTGGATGATTTCAATTTTCAAGTTTTGCAAATTATATGATTCATAAGATGATTAGCAGTAGGTCTAACAGTAGAGTAGATGATTTGCAAGTAATATGTTTGGGTTAGAGCCATGTCAGGTTTAGTAGTTTATTGATATTTAATCATAGTTTGTAAAGTTTGTAATAGTTTTCCGTTTTTTTTTAAAAAAAAAAAGTTGAGCAAATTATACAACCGGTGATCAAACTCTCAACTTGTTATGGGGTTAAGTTTAGAATTTTGCCATCCTTGATGATAAAGTTAGAAGTTTGTTTATTTTTTCTCCACAGAAATCATCTTTAGGTTGTTAGTCTAGTTCACTGGTACACAATTCCTTGTTAAACTTTAAAATGTAGGTAGCTAGGATCAGTTAGATTACAATAGTGATTTCATGTTGATGAATCAAGATCATGTTGATGTCTTTTAATTTTGGATTAGATTATTGAAGTTGATTTTTTTTTTGTAACATATAAAAGGTTGATTCATGTGTCGAGAATGGAATGGTCATAGGATTAGGGTCTGGTCGAGCTTCCAGTTTCGCTATCCAATACTTGGGACGCCAACTACGGTCAGGTTCTATCAAGAATGTTATTGGCATTCCATCGTAAGTTGCACTTTACTGATTGATTGTTGTGTACTTGAGTGATCCATTTTTAAGCTATATAGTCCGAGTTTACTTGGTTAATTTTTCCTGGCCTTAATATGGAAATTCTCGGATAGTTCAGATACATTCTACCCCGAATCTTCATATGTTCATTATTTCTTAAGTTATGTGCTTATGTATTGCAGATCTGTCGGGGCTGCAAGTGAAGCAGCAAAGGCAGGAGTCCCCATGGATCAATACACAGACAATCCTAATGTAAGCCGGTTAGTTTCATTCGAAGTTGGATGCCAATTTTGGTCATTTTAACATCTGTAATTTGTTTTTATTAAAAATCACAGGTGCTGCTCAATATTAGGTATTAGTAAGTATACTGATATGCTAAAGCAGCATTGCGGTAAAAGTTGTGTACTGTGAAGTGTATTGATATTTTTAACACCAAATATCTTCTACTTGACATTTTCCGATGTGCAGAAGATCGACTTAGCGTTCAGCGATGCTGATGTTATGGAAGAAGGAACACTTGCTGCAATCATTGGACGGCAGACGATTCAGGGTGGTGAGTCACTGATACAAGAAATGGTTAGTAAATGATTAGCTTTTTTTTTTTGTGGAAAGGTCTTCTAAAGAAAACAAAGACAGCAAGAAATTTACATTGTTTCTCACATTGCCATGCATATTTTGGGAAGTTGGTCTGCACTTTTGTTACCATTCTGAGAAAACGTGGCTTGCAAACCATAAGGACATGCTTCTCTCATCAGCTTATGCACATAATTCTTTCCGCATCAGTAATTAATACTTGTTCAGATACACTGGTTAATATGCATTACAGACCACATTAAGAGCGGCTAGGAAACTTGTCCTCATTGTTACTGGAAAACAAGTTCGTGCTACTGTAGAAGGATCAATACCAGTTCTTATTAATACAGTTAAGCTCCCAAAGACTAGTTCTTTTAATTTTCTGCAGTGATCCTCTACCTAACCTAACATTGCAAACACTTGACGTTGCAGATAAACTGGTTAGAAACTGCTGAAGAAATTGATGATCTCTTCCTGGGTGATGCAGAGGTACTCGATATATCACTTTAGTTTCATAGTCATTGTTTATCACAAGACATTGATTAAACTTGAAACTAACATACCAATCAACATTTGGCGAGATCAGTATAATGACCTATGCATACTTATAATTTGGAGCAGTGTTAGAGAAATGTCACTATAGTAGAGTATTGGAGTACATGATTTTGGTCTATAATCATTTCCATTGCCGTCACTAGGTTTGGAGGAGACCATCTATCGGGTATGCAGCAGATCCATTAGGTGGTGAATTTCCACTAGTAACTAAAGAAGGGCATAACGTTCTTGATGTAATCTTTACATCTCCAATTCCCAGCCTTGGTATCATTTCTGCATCCTGAACTACAGATAAGAAAATTTTCTCAACTTAACATAATACTTCCTCATTGTCACTCTATGATTTTGCAGCTGAAGTTGCTGGTTGCCTAGATCAACTGAACGGCGTGGTTGAGCATGGCATCATCTCCAGACAGCGGTCAGTTTCTTTCACCTCCCAAGTTTATATGCTCTTTCTTTTTCAAATCCGTTCAGCATGGTGGTAAAAGGATGTTTACAAGAACTCTCTGAAAGTACTTTAGTCTTTATACTCATTTATAAGACATTCTATGCGGCATGGAGTAAGTAGAAGCCCAAGCACAACGTAGAAGCATCATTTTAGGTGCTTTTAAACCCTGTTTATTGTTTAAAGTGATTTCTAAAAACCCGCACAAACATCCCCTTACTATTTATGTACAGAAGTTGTTTCAAAATCTTTTATTCAACTGAATATGAGCAGGTGCACAGCCGTGATAGGCACAGAAGATGGTCTACGCATTGTTGATAACAAGCTCATAGTTGAAGGAAGCAGAGTTTAATTTCATGATTTAAAGCTTATATTATTTGCACATGTTAATATCATGGGTAATAAATATGCTGATTATGGGCTCACGACATGTAAAACCTTGTTTGGTCCAAACGAGCTTTTTCGGGGCCAAGCGAACCAATTTTCATCCGCCCGATCAATTAACGGTCCAAACAGAGAAGTACAAGTGCATATTTAGCTGCCTGAATATTCCACAAGTGAGTTCTTTCTGTGTGGACCTATATGGTGTTTGCCTATCTTTTTATTTTTTGTTCCCTTTCAAGAAGGATTGTTTAGACATAATTTGGCCGGTGAGGTCCCGTGCAAATTCAGGTTTGAAAATTCCTAGAGATACTGTAATTTAATAATCTACTTACTCGCGTTCTCATTTTATTTATATGGTGAAGTATACGTATTTATGTAGTTTAGTATTTTTATGATTTTTTTTTTGTTGGTTTTTTCATAAATATTTTTTTTTTATAAATTGTCATAATCACAACTTTTGATCTAATAACTACATTGTATAACTATTTTCAAAGTTAAAATAGTGGAATTAATGAAAATCAACTTTTGATATTATAACTACCTTAAAGTATTTTTATTTTAGATAAATACTAAATAGTACTCTAAAATAAGTGATAGTAAAAAATTAGAAAATTGGTGTCCAAACTCCAAATGTGTTTAATTTTTAGATAGCTAGTAAGATATACTAATGTGAGAGATATAAGAGAGAAGAGATAAGTGAATGTCAAAAGTAGTTAGATGGTTAAAATTAGGAAAATGGTGTCCCAACTCCGTTCAATGTGTTTGCTTTTAGATAGTAAGAAATACTAATGTAAGAGTCTAAGAGATATAAGAAAAGAGAGTATAGAAAGTCAAAATTAATTAGATGGTCAAAATTAGGAAAATGGTGTCCAAACTCCTTTCAATGTGTTTGCTTTTAGATATTAAGGGATAAAAAGGATCAAATCAACTAATATAATTCTAGTTAGAGACTGTTTGTTTTTCACATTTCTTTGTGATTTTTCTGAAAAACAAAATATAAAATTTTATTTTGTTTTATTTTGTATTATAAACTAAAATATGTTGTTTGAAAATTTGAATTAATTTTAAAATATTATTTATAAATTGATTTAAGATACTGTATTTGTTTGTCTTCAATTAACAAACAGACACTGTGACCCAATCTAGGTTATGATGAGCCAATTTATCCACGAAACCAAAGGTCTCTCGAGTGTCCGAATTTTTACAGAAGTTCTCTCTAGCTCCTGGTCATTTTCTCAAATCAAATCTTACTTCTTACTATATAAAAACTCAACGGGACGATTCCGCTTCAGTACACAAATATCACAAAAATTTGCTATTAGTACATGGATTTTGAAATCATTGTTTTTAGCTCACTTTTATGTGAATGGAACACACTTGATAAGAAATGGCTGTTTCGATTTGGACTACTGGACCAAATCAAACAGAGTGTAGGTCAATTTATAATTTCGAGTGGATCAAATTAAACACAATGTGGCCAAGTTTTTATTTCTAGTGGGCCAAATCAAACACCATGTGACCAACTTTATATTTCTAAAATGTACCTAATATTAATTTGTGTGTATGTTTTTACAATGTTAAAAATCGAGTTACAAAAACATGGTTAGGTGACTAGGTCGCGTACTAAACTACTGCAGTTAATTTGTGTGTATTAAAAACTATATTCCCTAATCCTGTGACTGACCCATTAGCATCTAGCAGAGTAGCAATGGAACTACTGCAACTAAACACTCTACTGCTCATACCAACCATTGCAGGTCTCATCTGCCTCGCCAAATTCTTGATCCACTTTTCGATCTGGATATGGATCACCTTCCTCCGCCCACCCAAAAACCTAAAATCCTACGGCTCATGGGCCCTCGTCACCGGCTCAACCGACGGTATCGGTAAAGCCCTCGCCTTCGAGCTCGCCGCCTCGAACGGGCTCAACATCGTCCTAGTCGGCCGAAACCCTACAAAACTGGCCACGACAGCGAAAGAAATAACCGAAAGGCACGAGAATGTTTCGATCAAAACGGTGGTTGTCGATTTTGCAAAGTGTAAGGGAGAAGAGATTGCGCGGATCATAGAAGGCGAGACGAAAGAGCTGGATGTTGGAATCGTGATCAACAATGTGGGTCTGGCGTATCCGTACGCAAAGTATTTGCACGAGGTGGATTCGGAGCTGATGGAAGGGGTTGTTAGGGTGAACGTTGAAGGGATGACATGGGTTACCAGAGCTGTTGTTCCGGGGATGCTGAAGAAAGGGAAAGGTGCCATTGTTAACATTGGATCTGGTTCTGCAAATTGTGTTTCCAGCTATCCTCTTTACACCATCTATGCTGCAACTAAAGCGTAAGCTAGCTATATTACTAATTTAATAGGGATGTCAATTCGGATTTGAACTAATTCATTATTGATTTTGATCGTAAATGACTTGGATCATATATATATGATTCAATTTATTTGGTTCTAAAATGGTTCCGGATCCGACAATATTGATTTATTTTGGATTCAAAATTATTTTGTACTTAATTTACTAATATTATATGGAATTTAAATGACATCAAAACCACACACATATTATACTAATATAAGTTTAAATCGGTCTCTTTTTAAGTATTTTTTAAAATAAATTGTTTCAATATGATTCAATTGGTGGATCCAACCAAGTCATTTAGTAGCTCATGATCCAAATGGTTCCGGATCGGTTTTGACTCGAGTCAATTTTAAATGGTTCTAACTTGGTTTGGATCATTTGAATCAGAATCGGATCCGCATCGAGTTTTTTGGTCAGAATGACATCCCTATATTACTATATAATTTTCTTTCATTTACATTGACCGTTGGACCCACCTATGTAGTGTTTGATTTGTCGTTTTTTTAACTGTGTTCGTGTCATCGTGTGTGTCTTCTCTTGCGATCTTTTGATTTGTCGTTAAAAAAAAACTGTGTTCGTGTCATCGTGTGTCTTCTGTTGAAAAATCGGTCTATGCGATCTTTTGATTTGTTGTTTAAAAAAGACTGTGTTCATGTCATCGTGTCAGTCTTTTCTCTTGAAAAACCATTTTATGCGATCCGACAAAACTTGTTTGAGTGTAAAATCTATGTACTTCTTTTGATATTATATATGTTTTGTTTTATGATTAGGTGAGGTAAGGATCATTGGATCAAATATTCAGAATCTAAATTCGTTCGTTAAAAATCTACTACTAACTAGTACTCTTTCCCAATAATTAGTATTATTATTGCATCTTTTATAAATTAGAAATTAACCGGTACCCCATATCACAAGTCTATGTATATTTTATTACCATAAATTAATTACCTACTTTTACTACATAGTTAAAACAAGAAAAACGATAACTCTATAGCTTTGTTATTTGATTGTAGGTATGTGGCAATGTTTTCAAGAAGTATGAGTGTGGAGTACAAGCACCAAGGAATTGATGTACAATGTCAGGTAATTTTTAGATTACAGAACTTGGGATAAATTTTGGTGTGAAACATGTTCTACAACGTTAATTAATAATTACCATATGATTTACCCTGTTGGTTTATTACCTGTCCCAAGAACAAAGTCCTGATGTGTTTGTTTTTTTGTTAAAAAAAAGAAACGGCAACTTGAATTAATACCACTGAACTAATGTACAAGTATATGTGAAAAAGACCTGCACAGAGAAATGAAAAAATCTCTACCACTCGCAAGACATCTGCCAGAAAAAGCGACATCGGACATTAAGGACTTGAAATCGTTATATACTTAATCCCAAGAACAGTTATACCCTTTTTAACTCATGAGGTATGAATAATTAAGCAACAACGATCCAACACCACTTAACCGAATGACCGCTACGTACACAATATACACATGCAATGCTGATGTGTTGTTGATGGATCTCTATTAATTATACAGATACCATTGCTTGTGGCGACAAAGATGGCATCCATAAAGAAAGCTTCACTCCTCATTCCGTCGGCAGAGACATATAGCAAGGCTAGCTTAAGATGGATCGGCCACAACGCCATCTGCTTGCCATACTGGCCTCATGCTTTACAAGCATTGGCGATGTGTTGTCTGCCAGAGCCTCTGCTAGATTGGTGTTTGCTTCAATACATGCTTGGCATGCGTGCTAGAGGGATGCGCAAGTTTTCCAAAACCGAGAATCATCCAAAGA
The DNA here is from genome assembly GCA_036897195.1 of Plantago coronopus. Taxonomy (NCBI): domain Eukaryota; kingdom Viridiplantae; phylum Streptophyta; class Magnoliopsida; order Lamiales; family Plantaginaceae; genus Plantago; species Plantago coronopus. The sequence goes on from JAYMSL010000241.1 coordinate 23,547, forward strand.
CAACATAATACTGATGATTCATGATTGTCAAGCAATGAAGGTGCTTTCATCCTGCCTCGTCAGATATCCAAACTTGAATCTCACTGATATGAGGACTCTACGAAATGTTGGAAAATAATATGGGCAATGTCATAGTGTTTTCGTTTGTTGTTGTAGTTTTTGTTTTGTGTTTTTCATTCAAATATGATAGTTGAATTGTACTTTCAAATTCCAAGTCTCATTATACTGACTGTTGTTTAAATAAAATCATGTTTCTTTTACATGACACAAACTACAATTTAATTAGTTGTGGAGACATCGATGCTTTCACAAGATGAATACGACAGATATTCTGGTAGAGGGAGATCAGGCACAGGAGCTTCAAACTTAAGCGCACGGATCGCATCCCTGATTGAAGGTCTTAAGCTCCTTTGCGGGTGGGCACACCAGAGACCTACACCCAACAGTTGCTCCATCTCCTGTGAGTTGTACTCAGAGTTGAGTTGAGGGTCAGCAGCATCAAGGATCTTCTGCATACGATGGAGTCTCCAAACCTGTTCGGCCAAATCCTGGACATTGCCATCGGGTTTGACATGTCTAGATTTTTGCCCAGTAGCTATTTCCAGTGCCACTATGCCAAAGCTAAACACATCCGTCTCTTTGCTAGCCCTGCAGCTGACCATGTATTCAGGAGCCATGTACCCCCAAGTACCTGCCGGAACTGTCGTTTGACTTTGTATTTCATGATCAACTAGCTTAGCAAGTCCAAAGTCCCCTAACCTGGCATTGAAATTTGCATCCAACATAATGTTACCTGACTTGATATCTCTGTGCAAGATGTATTGCTCCCATTCTTCATGTAAATACAGCAACGCAGAAGCCAATCCGCGCACTATTTTTATCCTGGTGACCCAAGCTAACAAGCTTTTTCCTTTAAAAAGGTGGAGATCCAAGCTGCCGTTAGGCATGAGTTCGTAAACAAGGAGAAGTTCTGTTCTTTCGTAGCACCATCCAAGGAGTTGAACCAAATTTCGATGCCGCAGTGTGCTTATAGTATTCACTTCAGATGCAAATTCTTTCATTCCTTGTTTAGAATCACTAGCAATTCTCTTCACAGCAACATATGATTTTCTTGATTTGATGAATCCTTTGTATACACTGCCAAATCCTCCTGCACCGAGCTTATTCTCCTCGGCAAAATTACTCGTTGCAGCTTTGAGATCATTATATGCAAACTCCTTACATACGCTGCTGCCGTTCCTAAATTCATCACCAATCTTATCAGCTTTGCTTAACGCTCTTTTCCTCTGCCTCCACACTACAAACACAAGCAGCCCGACTGTGAATATCAGAACAGGACCTCCCACGCCCGACCCAATCACCATAGCTGTATTTCTACTGCGACCATGCATTGAGTTGGTCTCATTTCCATTTGGTCTCATGGGGTTTGTTTCGTTCGCATTTACTTGAAGATTAGATGTAAAACTCCAGGAATTGATATTCTGTGCCACTGCATGTGCTCCGTCTCCTGTTGAAGCAGAGAAACCGATAGTCACAAATTCCGGTAAGATGCTCTTGAAATTAACCGTGTGATTCAGACTCCGTTTGATTGAAGAACCATTTGTAAAACCAGTGAAGACGACACTCAGATTGCTTGACCGAGAATCATAACTGATCCAAGCTTCTTGTGTCCTGCCCTGCATAATGCCGTCACGATTCGACCATCTCTCAAAGGCCGCAGGGTATATTCTGTTGATGTCAATAGCAACATGGTCGTATGGAGGATCTATCTTGTATTCATTTGTAAAGATATCGAACTCTACAGCAACCAAGCGCATCTGCGATGAGTTCCAGGGTAATCCCGTAAGGCCTAAGCTCCCGCCTATCGCATTTTCAGACAATGTCGAATTTGTAGGCTGGAGAAAGAAGGTAAAACCATCTGCGTATCCAGTGGTGTTTGAGGAATCGACGACGAATGAGAAGTGTGTTGCGAAATCCGTGACATTTCCCGAGACTCTATCCCAAAGATGCAGGGGCTGGGCATATGTAGCACGGGCTGCGGCCGGGTGCTCCACGGGAGACGTGAGTCGGATAGTATTGTTGCTTAGTTCAGCTGTTCCCTCATAGATAATATTGCTGTTATCGTCTGGTGAGAAGGAAGTGAAATTGAAGGATATATTAGCAGTTGCAAGAGGGATGATCAGAATGAAAAGAACTGTAATGCATTTGAGGCCTAGATGATTATTCATGGTTACTTGCAAAAGAGCACCAATGACTCGTAAAAGTTTTACGTAGGGCTGGGCGTTCGGACGGATAAAACGATGACTTGCATGTAGCTGAATGAAACTTCAGCAGGTTATAAACTTATAATCAATATCAGACCAGACTCATTATGCAAGAAGTCATACATTATTGAACTTGTCTTTGAAATTTACCAAGAAATTCCCTGAAAATGACAACCTAGTGATCTATATACACTACTTGTATTGCATAGTTTGTCAAACAAAATCAACACAATAAAGTAAATAGTGATGATCTTGGATTATTGTCAACAAGTACTGTTGGTATCAGTTAATGTAAGTGTGGACTTCTTGTGTGCTGACGTTTATCATTAATTGCCTTGTTGTTTCTGGTGATCTTCTTTGGCATTCCCCTGAAACTGATGTGAGTGACTGATCAACAAGCATAAATTTGCAAATTGTGATAATGTTTTGAGGATGATAATATGAAGTCTTGAAATCAGTAGAAACTGGTGGAAATAAGTCATCTAAAATGTTCGGAAATGGAAAGCATGCATGATCGCTGGAGAATATATGAGACATGTTTAACTAATGGAGTCGAGGTAAGGAAGTTCGACGAGGCAAACGTCAATGTGATACGAATTTTCGGAAATTGAACTCAAGGGAGGATGTTGAAATATTAAGCTCAACCTATAGTTCGGAAAATCGAGAATGATTAAAGGAGTAAATGAAAAACGAAGAAGAAGCTGGGATGACTCTAGTCTCTAGCTGGGTGGGAAGAGAATTTTGGTTTTTTTTTTTAAAAAAAAAAAGAAGAAGATAAAATTAGATAGAGGAATGAGATTGTTAGTAAAATAGAGAGAAATAGAGAATGGAAGGATAGTAGAATTAAATTGGGCAAGAATTTGGAGTCGATGTTTGTTTTAGGTTGAACAAGTTTATTTTTGTAATGTTGTTCTGGAAAAGTGGAAAGGGTCTTTAAACCCAACTTTACCTAAAATATAATTATGAACATCAATGATCTATAATTAAAAATAGGGGAAAATTATTAAGACTAGGTCAAAACACATACTTTCAAAAAACTACCTATTACCTTTTTAAACTTTTAAAAAAAGGCATTTGTACATTATGTGTTGAAATGTACAAATTTTTCTGTACATTTTACACAAATTATAACATAACCATATTCAAAATGTACAGATTTCTGACCAAAATGTACAAATTTTTAATTAATTTTACACTTGTTAGTGTTTATCCTTTTTGTGAAAGTCCAGCTCCGAAAGTGTACCGGCCCGTAAGGCGCCATTAAAAATATCAGTGGCCCAGACACAATAAGAGAGAGGAAGCAACCCATTATAAGCTGCCCACGAGAGTTTGGGCCGAGTAAGTCCAAATGAAGGCCTAATTTTTAATTTTTCTTTCACCTAACGTAAAATTTGGTAAAATAATTCCTCAACTATTTAGAATCAAAACCAAATGAAGCCTATAAATACTTGTCTGAACGAAGTGGTTAACACCTATGTTTTGAAAACCGGTGGTTCGACCCGGGTCGACCACGAACCGGAGGCCTACCGGTCCTGAAAGTCCAAAAAACCGGAAAAAACCATGAACCACGCAAAACCGTCAAAAAACCGGTAGATCCGGTCAAAAAACCGGGGTCAACCCGGGTCTAACCAAAAAAAAAACTTAAGACTTAGCCCCCCGCCTTTCTTCTGATCGATCTCCGCCCAGCTTCGATCTCTTCGCCTCTCCGCCCTCCTTCTTCTTCTGTTCGTTCTCCGACTTTCTTTGTTCGTTCTCCGCCCTCCGCCCTTCTTCTGATCGATCTCCACTCTTCGACTCGATCGATTTCCCTTCATCAAGTAAGATTCCTCTCCGCCTTTTCCCTTCATCGATTTCGGATTTCCAGTGCAGAATTAAGTTGTTGATGTTTGATTATTGTTCGTGCATATTCATTGTTAATTTCTTCTTGTTTTTACTGTTTGATGGTGTTGCTGTTTGATGGTGACTTTGTTCGAGTGAACTTGCTTTTGTTATTTATTTGAACACTTGTTTAACTGTTTGATACTTTGAGTCACACTTGCGTATTTGAACACTTGTAGTATTCTATCATTATGATTTGTGAGACAATATTTATGGATCATTAACTTATTTATTATGAATTTCTATAATTATAGTTCAAATATATCATATAATATCAGAAATATAATTTTACATATTTATTTGTCGACCCGAGTCGAACCCGAGTCGACCCGTGGTTTTTCGAACCGCGAGGTCGTCCGGGTCAATGTCCGGTTCTGGTTTTCAGAACATAGATGTAGACTGTGTAGTATTTTGTACACCGGGTGTAATTAAATATATATGGAATTATTTGATGTGTTTCCTCGATACCATATTATATGGTGATACATAGAAACATCAACTATACCGAATTGGAGAAGAAAGAGGGCTGTGAAGAATACAGACATAGAAAGAAAGAGGATGGTGTTGACTGTTGACTAGGCGGCGAAGTAAGGTTAAGGAGGAGAAGGTGACATATTACAATAAATAGTGTTCGTTATCTATACACTTGTTTAATGTGGGATTTACATGTAAGTAGTGATAAGCCCAAATCAAAAAGTTAAAATGGGCTTCACACCCATCACTTCAATAATAGGTCCACCTCTTCCGCCAACCGACCCCGACCTATTAGATAAAGGAAAACCGTATTATCAATTGGGCTAGACTTTGTTTTCATACTAAGGTTTGAAGTAAATGAGGTAAGGCATCATTGGTTCTACTGCCGAGAGATTGAGTGAACTCATCTGAACTCATCTGTTAACATGACATTCCGTACAATAAACGATATTTCTCAAGTTAAATTTTACCTAAGAATGCTTGGGCAACCACATCCTTCTGAGCATGGATAGGGAACTAAAGCCCGAGGAGATTCCAAATTTTGTATTTTTATATTTTATTTCCAATATAAAAGGTGAATTAGTGCGAAAAAAAAGTGAGTTTCATGGGACTCATAACTATTTTTTATTTTTGTATAAGTATTAGTAGTAGAAGATTTGTCAGACTCTTTGGCACTCGGTTAATGTTTAGAGTTATCGGAATTTCTTAATTCAGAAATAGTAACCGGAGTTTTTAACGGATCGTTTGGTAGGACTTGAGGCTTCACGAACTCCCAATCGAACTCTCCAAATATTTAGCGGAGTTGACGAAAACCAAAGTTGAAAACCGGAGTTGAAGTCTTCGTTTGATTGAAC